>JAANSP010001681.1:2354-14635 GCA_036850745.1 Homidia socia | reverse complement strand
ATCCGCATCTTCTTCTTGGTTGTCCTCATCATTATATCGAATGATTATGATGACGGCATGATGTGCATAGTTTAGTTACAAATGGAACAAAAGGCGAGAGTGAAATATCACAGAAAAAAGTTCCATTGCTATTATTACTATTATTACAACTACCAATTTTATATACGACCACCACACCACCCATTCAGTCAACCCTTTCATTTCTCCCATCATTACATAAAAAATCATAGCTGAGCGGCAGGCAAGTCATCATAGGAGACGCAGTTCAATTTTTTTGTGGTAAAGCAGCATTGGCATGGGATGCAGTCATTCCGATCCGGTCTTCAATTTACTCTTCCTGTTTTTTGCTCCTTCAGTGAACGCAATATAGTTTACAGAGAGCAAAAGATGAGCCAATATCTTTATAACAAATAGTAGTAGTCAAATAAACGCACTTGCTGCGTTTCTCATTATTACACTAGAGAATGTGTCGTATAGTGTATGTGCTTATTAGTGTGTGCCGCCTTCAATTCAACCCGTCCCGTTGCCAGAAAGTAAAGACTCATTCCATTCCCCAGTGCATACTTTCATGTCATTTGATATTGTGTAATTTTCAGTATCTTTCTCAATGCAGCAAAGGCCTTTCATTATTGTCTGTTGCAAGAACAAAAAAATATAATATTGCTGCAGCAGTAGTATTGTAAATCGAACGATGAACGGAGTGTTATTGCCTCTGCTTTCATTTTGATTATCTTTCCCACGTTGCAACAATGTTGAGTTTTTGGTATTCGTTGGTAATCTCGCATTGAGAGATGCAGAAGAAAAAACACAGAACAGGAGAACGGAACGGGATTAACAAGTTGCTCTTTGTATGTGCGCCCCCTCAAGAGATTCATATATCACTGTAAAATTATAGATGGTTGGTCATATGTGTATTCTTCTATATGGCTGTGCGTGTGAGCGCTTTCGTTTTTCTTAATGTACATTAACAAGTTGCTCTTTGTATGTGCGCCCCCTCAAGAGATTCATATATCACTGTAAAATTATAGATGGTTGGTCATATGTGTATTCTTCTATATGGTTGTGCGTGTGAGCGCTTTCGTTTTTCTTAATGTACATACATACTCCATACAATATTATTCAAGTCAAACTGCTGCTGCTGCAGTATTTAACACATACTTATCAAGGAGTAGAGCATTATCCATGAATCAAATCAGACAACGACAGACAAGGCATGCATCATGTACTGAAACACTCGCGTTATTCATGAAGGAACAATGAAACCCCATTATCATCATTTGCGCTTTCGTTTTTCTTAATGTACATACTCCTCCATACAATATTATATTCAAGTCAAACTGCTGCTGCTGCAGTATTTAACACATACTTATCTTGGAATAAAGCATTATCCATGAATCAAATCAGACAATGACAGACAAGGCATGCATCATGTACTGAAACACTCGCGTTATTCATAAAGGAACAATGAAACCCCATTATCATCATTACATATTCTATATGCTCTCTTTTAGCTTCATCCCATATCCCATCTCTCTACAATTTAGGGTGTTCGATAATTTACAAAAAGATGTCAATTTACTTGTGCTTGCATACCACACAAACAGGAAAAGACAATAATTGTTAGTGGCAGTGAACCACAAAGTAGTCCTCAAGCTGCTAAAATTATAGAGAAACAGAAGATTGTCTGTTCTCCAACACAACTTTGAAGATGACTCCCTTAACATCCATTCCATGCAGGAAACTTTCCATACGTTACCGTTATCCAAAAAATATGAGATGGCCATGACGCAAAAATTTGAGTGTGTATAAACCGGCAAACAAACAAACTTACTGTTTTGCCATCCATAAAGTGTAATGAAAGACGACGGTTTGATGAATGAATGGGAAGAGAGGCAGAAAAAAAGAATGAAAGAGGAGAGAAAAGATGAAACATAGAGAGAGAGGAAGAGAGGAAGAGAAAGGAAGTAGGAAATTCGATGAGGATCAAAGATATGCAGATACGCAGACAATGTGACCACTTTTTTGTAACAAGATCTTATAGCAAAGTTTTCAAACAAGTCAGCACACATGTGACTTGTATAATACGCATGTTTAATCTTACTTTACTCATTTGTAATGAAAGACGACGGTTTGATGAATGAATGGGAAGAGAGGCAGAAAAAAGGAATGCAAGAGGAGAGAAAAGATGAAACAGAGAGAGAGTGAGGAAGAGAAAGGAAGTAGGAAATTCGATGAGGATGAAAGATGCTATGTCAGTCACATGAACATAGGCAGACAATGTGACCACTTTTTTGTAACAAGATCTTATAGCAAAGTTTTCAACCAAGTCAGCACACATGTGACTTGTATAATAGGTACGCATGTTTAATCTTACTTTGCTCATTTCCTACATATAACATCAATGCATCCTTCTACTCCCAAAAATTCAGAATAATAATAATAACAAGGACGAAGAAGCTGAAACTAAAAACTCACCCTAAAAAGAAGAGACGAGGGTCCATATCCCAACTCAAAAAGGTCTGAATACAGGCTTCCAGTTCCACCACCACAACTGCTACTACTGTCACTGCTATGATTACTACTTGCACTACTGGCAGTGCTCAGTATACTGGAATTAAAGGAAGACCGACTGGAAGTTGTGACACAGGAAGCAGGGATCGAGAGAGTGGAACCCAAAGATGCGGACGACATGTTTCCGGAGGAAAGCTTGTTACTTGTCTTGTCACCACTACCACTACTGCAGTTGCTACTGTTTTGAACACCAACACTGCTGCTACCACAAGATGAAGAAGAAGAAGATGCCTCATTTGGATTATTATTGCTTCTTAAAACTCTTCCACTATCAGCACCACTGCCTCCACCATTATCCTTTAATGATGATGATGATAACAATGATCCACCCTGTTTTTCTTTTTCCTCTTTTCCTTTTTTAAGTTCCGTTTTCCCATTCGTCGACAAGTGCTTGGTAAGGGCTGCCGCTGCCGGAGGCTCAATTAAATTAAGATAGTCACAGGCAAACTGACACTGTCGATACGACCAACTCTGTAGATACTCTTTCTGGCTCTCTTTCCCTGCAGCTTCGTCACGTTCCTTCTCGGTGCGACTCCGACAACTGAAGCTCGCACGGAGTTTAGAACTGGCTTTTCGATCAAAACGTAAACTCATTTTCCCTGCTTTGCTATTCGCGTGCGTATATATTCTCGTCTTTTTAATCTCTCCCACCGACCGACGTCTTCGGAGTATTCTGTTGTGTAATATTATTTGGTGTATGCACGATTTTGTGTTTGTGTGTGCAGAGCAATATAATATTATGAGTCTCTCAAAGACGATGATGATGGGGTGGTTCGGTTTTTCCTATAATGGTTGGTTTGTTGGTAGCTTTTATTTTCCCCCGTGTGTTATGTTGAAAGTTGAATTTACAACATAAAATTAATACACTTATATATTCTCTCCTTTTACGTTTCTGCTTCAGCTGTTCTCAGCTTCTTTGCGTTTTCACACAATCAGCTAGATACACCAACTTATGGGTAAGTACTTTCATCATCATGATCATGATCTTCATCCCATCAAAAATACAAAAGAATACAGACAACAGGGTAATATTATTAGCGGTAGCTGCGGCGCTACTAATACTTCTTCAGTATAGTAGCAGCAGCAACTATTCACCCTAAAATGTTCAAATAAATAGAGCCGGCAAGGAAGGAAAGATTTGCAAAAGAGAAAAAAAGAGACGCCACCCCACACACCAATATCAACTCCCACAGACAATTTACTCTATCTTCTCATATCATTATCATCGCACCAGAGCTGCGAGAAGAAAAATTACTATATCATATAAAACCACACTGTATATTAAACTAGACGTATTCTCTCTTGCTGTGCATTTCACTATGCAGGGAAATGCAGTATTATGCACACGAAAGCAAACTAAAACACTGAGGAAAATCTCACTTTATTCTGGTTGAAAATAGTGGTATAATGCAAGACAACGCAGAGATACGAATATAATGATAGCGATATATTATTACTACTACATTGTTTGCGACTTTGTATGAGCGTGAGCAAAGAACGAACAAGAAACAGGATGAAAGGGAGAGAGAATAAGGATGCAAAAAAACAAGTATATACAACAACTTGCACTCTTCTTTTTCTTCTCCCTTGAACTTCTAGACTTGTTGTTCGCAAGGTTGTCCATAATAAAATGTACGTGATTAGATCTTTTTTCTTCCGATGATGATGAGAATGAGAGTAGCATGAGTAGTGGTTTGGTGATATTATGAGCAAGCGAGCACACGCACATTCTCTAGTAAACTACAACAACTCTTCTTCATCTTGTTCTCTGCTGCTGCCGTGCTGTTGAATGAAATGAGAGTGTAGAATGCAGTAGTAAAAACAAAAAGGAATTTTACAACACGTTGGGGTCGAGCTTTTCAAACAGCATTGCATATTACAACAACGCAACGCTCGTAAAAGACAAAGTTTTAGTAAAGACTATATACTACTCGCAGAGTTTAATTTTGTAATAGTATAAACATTCCAAGTTCAAAAGCAAAAAAACAAGTTGTGTGTAAAACATTGTATGCATTCTATTGATTTTTGAGAGTCTTTTGTAGAGACTCTTACTTTGCTTGCTCTATAATAAATGATTACTCTAAAGATGATGATTATGACGACGATGATGGTGATCATGCGAATGATATTACTCGATTCTCTTCCTACTTTTGGATAAATGAACCAAGTTTTTCTCTAACTACTTGAACTACTACATAACAGAGCAGCAGCAGCAGCAGAAAAAAAGAGCCATTCAGTCATTCATTGATGATGATGATGATGGCCGTTTATTGCAATGAGCTCTGCTTTTACTACGACTATTGCTACTGCACCAGCAGCAGTAGTAGAGCAGTTTATGATGATGACGATGATACGGACTTGATGCTGCTGATGCTGATAAGAGATTATTATGGATGGATAAATGCTTTTTATAAAGGTTCAGTCATAACGCGTTTTTGTGTACATTTCTTCGCGTGATCGCCGTCACTTTAGCGAGCAGTAACAATCCACCAACAACGCACACAGTCAAAAAGTCACATCATCTCACATCAGATCAGCTTTTATAGTGCCTAAGCTGGCATGCCATGTTGTTGGCAGCATGACACACTGCGTACGTCGTTGTTAGTTATTATAACACCTTCCTTATTGCTTTTGCTGGTGCTGCACCACTGGTCCCGGTGTGGTAAGGTACCTCCCTTCTTGCTTCTTGTTAGTTAGCACATATAATCTACCCATTTAATACGACAGATAAAATACTACCTAGTCTCTAGCTACATTTTTCTGCCCATGGCCCATAGAGTTTCCGAATAAAGAGGGTAGGTAATCCAGTCTTTTTTTCTTTGCCAAATGCATTCAAATCAATCCATATATCTAATCCCCTTTAGATAAATATTCTACTTTAGTATAGGAAAAGTGAATACAGCTCATTGCATTCAAAGAGAGGAGTAAAAAAATACTGCTTGCAGCAGCAGCGTACTAATTTGATAAGCAGAACCGTGCCATGCTGCGTCTAAAGCTTGATTCATTCCTAAAAAGGCTCTCGTGATCTACAGTGCTGCTATTATAATCATCCTATAAAAATCTATGTAGGTACATGCTTCCCTTTTTCAGAGCTTCTAACCAGAGATTCTCTTGCAAGAGGCAGACAAACTGCAGTCATTCAAGTTCACGTTGCATAACCATTATCAAAAAAGTAAAATGATACGATTATGGAATAAAATTCTCTGTGCCGTCTCTTTTATGAATAGTTGGTTGGTAGTAGTAGTGGTGGATTCTTGGATATATGTATATGTAGTGTGCAATGGTGAAAATGAAAAGGAAGTAAAGAGAAAGGAGGATATGGAATAATGCACTGACACGAGCACGAGATTTTGTACTTTTGGGTGTGTTTACTTTTTCGTCCATTATTCCATGCCATGCTAATGCCACTACTACTTCTACTCCTACCGCCAACGCATACAATAAAAAATAATAAAATCTAACACAAGTAGGAAATGTGCGTATCCGCTCGTCCATGTCTACTACTGTTATGTTACTCAGTTCCGTGTCACTTTTCATTCAAAACTTTATCAACTTTTTTGGATCGTTGCCGGCTTCACCGCCTCTTTGTAACAAACTGCGACACTCCATAAAAAAGTTTCAAAGTGAAAATTCCTTCATTCCTCCGCTCATTCTATATTATTTTTATTATTTCAACTCTACGATAAAGTATGCGCTATTTGCTTGTGCTAGCTGGCACAAAACTCTCTTTTTTCTCTATCATTCAGCAAAGCCAGAGAGTTTAATTTAATTAATAAGAGTTGTGACAAATTAAGCTACATCACGTCTATAAATTATATCCTTCAAACAAACAAATCCAAAGTGTGCGTAAAAAAGCGTACAACGACTAACTAACGACGACTTCTACATTACATCTTTTTTAAGAAAGGCAGAGCAAACTGTCTGTTGATTAATAAGTTGAAGAAGTTGGCTCGGAAAGATTCTTCAATTTTGGAGATGAGGATCATGATCACCACGATATACTTTTTAATATTATTATTTCTACGAGAAGAATATTACATTTTTTCAATTTGTTTGTACGAAAACAGAGCATGCATGCACGCACACACACAGTCACCAAAATATTTTCCTTTTTATTAGTCGCTCGGCTTTTTTCCTCTTTGCAAAAACAAATGATGACACGTTTCAAACAAACTGTATAAACCGGCAGTTATAGCTTTTTAGTAATTAGTCTTCTCCTCCACGACCCTGCTGCTCCAAAGTTTTATGCCTGGTCTCATCTGATGATGATTACCAACTGCTTCAACTATTCACACCGCACACGCAATGCCAAATTGCGTGAACACACAAACTTATCAGAAAAAAAGAGCTCGTTATCACTGGAAAAAATTCACAAACACGACGTGCTCAGCGTAACACGCATAATGTATAGTGTATGTGTGCACATAAATGTTCAAGTTAACGTCTGTATATTTGTATTGGAAATAAAACTTTTGATGATAAAAATTCCACCGACTTCCGACCAAGTCCTTATACAGATATTCTAACAATCCGTTTATACGGATACTACAGCAATATATCAAAAACGCGGTAGCGTTCCAATCACCACGATGGTCTGCTGATGATAAACTTTTACAAAACAAGCAAACTGTTCATATCGTCAGCGACAGCGTGCTTTTCCACTAACTTATAAATGCACACTTCTTTACATGCCATGCATTTTTTCCAAGATCCACGTCCACCATCAAACAGTTTCAAAGACAGAATGAGCAGTGGTAGTAGTACAGTTGAAAAAGTTCATCATCTCTCTCCATCATCATCACACGCCACATATATAAGCATGCAGGCAGAAGAAGATTAATGCAACAACTAACCATTTATAAAGGAGACTCCACTGTGGAGATGAAGGACAGCTGGAAAATGAGCTTTATACACTTTGCATCCATCCATCTATCCACCACGATACGAAATCACACTTTGTTTAACAAGCCCATATACAGAGATTAGAGTTTTTCATGTTTGAAAAAGGGATCCTATCCTGTGTGCTCGCCACTTTGCTTTTTGAAAAATATATTAAAAGTTCTTTGATTCTTTTCAGTTGTTCTCTTTTAACACCACCACTACCACCCCTTGTTTGTTCTTGTGTAAATGCATTCATATCTTTATGTATTTATTGCTCAGTGCTCAGTCAGTGCACTAGTAGTGGTGGTGGTTAAGAAAAATAATAGTGGTATGACATGTTTCTCTTATGCCCGTATTTATACATTATATACCAAACATGCCTATTTTCCGTAAAAAATATCCATGTATTCATGGACATGGCGTGGTTTTGGACCTGGTGTGATGGTTCTTCTGAGAACCATAGTTTTATCATCATCAATAGTCTGTCCATATCGTATATACGCATTATACTATAAGCAATGGGGACCATCAAGCCAAAAGGCCCAAAAGAGATGAAATGAGAAATGATCGCTGTAACGTGTTTGGTATTATTATTATTATTCAGTTTTTTTGCTTCAAGCTTATAATACACATATTAAAAATCTTGCCTGTAACATAACAGCATTATAGATGCAGCAGCAGCATCACCATCATCATTTTTTTCAGTTGCTCCTACTTGATCTTCAGAAGAGGAGAAAATATATAAATGTACAACAGATGCATATAAAACATTGTTAAGCCAGACATTTATTTCATTTTCATGGATAAGGAGGTCCAAACATTAAAAAAATCTAACCAGCCAAGCCACAGCTATAACTAAACCACACTAACAATTCCATTCCAGCTACTACAACCACTAGGTATACATATATAACCGCTGCTTGCTGTTACAATTGAAATACATTTAAAGCAAGCACAAGTGTGTGTACAAAACAGACGTAATAATAATAAAACGGGAAAATGCATCTTTTCTTCTTTCCTTTTTCAATGCTTATACATACATACATTGACATTCATGGCATATAATATACCTACTACATACATTATGCATGTCCTTATTATTATTTCCCAACAAAAAAGATGAAGCTATTGAGCTTCTCCTCTTAATATTTCTCTTTTCTTGTATTGCTGCCGGGTTTTACAATGGAAGGGTAAACTCTGCTCACACAAGTTCAAGTTGCTTCACAAAACGCATTCATTGCGTAAAAGACCTTGCATGCCTATTTTATACTTGTGTAGATATACATATAAGGAAACTGAAAATGCCATGCATTTTCCCTTTTTAAACACTTCATCTCACTCTTCTTCCCATACATATCCATGTATAAATAAAATCCAATAGAAGACCATAACATTAGATCGAAACGAAACAATTTTATATTTTACTTTCCTTCTTTTTACCCTCCTGTCCGTACCTTTTTAAAAGGTTGAAAAAATATCCAAGTGTCAGTACACCGTGCAGTGTAGTAACAAAAAATATTGAAAGAGAAAACAACAAGAGCAGAGAGTGTGCTCTGCTGCTACATTTATAGCAATGTAATACTTAGCCTTATATGGAAAAAAGAAATAAATATATTACGAGATTCCATGTTCTTGCACCACCATCACTGATGCGGCTACTAAACTACTGCTACCTCCAGATGAAAAAAAACACAAGGGTGGAAAAAAATGAGAATAGGACATATTTATACCATTAGAATTTCATCTTCCTCGGTGGTTGCTGCTGTTGATGCTGATGCTCTTGTTCTTCTTTGACAATATTGCCACGGCTCGTAAAAGGTTGACGCTTGGATGGATACTACATGCATTCATCTGGATTTCCTACACAGCTTTTATTTTTATTATTATGATGCATGTTGTTCTTATACTCCTTCTTGTTTTTGGACGTGGATAAAAGTGAAGTAGTAAGGAAGGAAATATATGAACAAAAATGAGCACTTTTTCTTCTTCCACCACGAGCATCGTTATAGTTTTTTAGACAGATAGACAGAGCACGAGTTTAAATTGTGGGAGGCTCACTGATTGTTAGCGAGTAAAGTAAGCTCATTCAATAATAATATTGGACCAAGCCCATATTATCCTTGTTTTTTTCAAAGTAATAATAATGTTCTGCTGCTGGCTGAGCAAAGAAAACTGAAAATCACTAAAATCATCCCCTGGACAAAAAGGCTTTATTATCGCACATGAAAGTATTGCTGTTATCGTTTTTTAGACAGATAGACAGAGCACGAGTTTAAATTGTGGGAGGCTCACTGATTGTTAGCGAGTAAAATAAGCACATTCAATAATAATATTGGACCAAGCCCATATTATCCTTGTTTTTTTTCAAAGTAATAATAATGTTCTGCTGCTGGCTGAGCAAAGAAACTGAAAATCACTAAAATCATCCTCTGGACAAAAAGGCTTTATTATCGCACATGAAAGTATTGCTGTTATCGACTGTAAGACCGTGACGGAAGAAGATAGATAAACCGAAAAACATGAGTTTGCAGTGTATATTATTCACTTAGCAGCATCCATAAGCCTTGTACATGTTGTTTCGCCCACGACGATAGTTACTTAAAAAAGCATATAAAAAGTTGTAAAGTAAAAACTACTCGGTAGAAAAATGTCCAACTTTCCTAAAGACATGAAAATATAGATGAGGAGAACCACCACGTTCATGAGGCACAGGTCAAATTGCCTGACCCATTCTTCACTGTTCAACAAAAGACCAAGAACGATACAAAGAAAAGAACTTGTCGACGATAGTTACTTTAAAAAGCATATAAAAAGTTGTAAAGCAAAAATTACTCGGTAGAGAAATGTCCAACTTTTCTAAAGACATGAAAAATATAGATGAGGAGAACCACCACGTTCATGAGGCACAGGTCAAATTGCCTGACCCATTCTTCACTGTTCAACAAAAGACCAAGAATGATACAAAGAAAAGAACTTGCATTCACAGCAGAAAGGAGATTCATATCACCATTAACTTGTAATCCCTCCTGCTAAATCAAATGAATCCTATTTGGAAAACTTCCTGTGCACATATTATTAAGCAGAGCATTCTATACGGATCAATTTTTTTCATTTCATTTTTTACTTTGTTCAAGTCGCCTTTTCCAGCAGTGTGCATAAACGCTTGTTGTTCGTGTGCGTAAACAAGAATATCGGGTTTCAACAAAAGACCAAGAACGATACAAAGAAAAGAACTTGCATTCACAGCAGAAAAGAGATTCATATCACCATTAACTTGTAATCCCGCCTGCTAAACCAAATGAATCCTATTTGGAAAAGTTCCTGTGCACATATGCATTATTCAGAGCATTCAATATATACCAATTTTTTCATTTCATTTTTTACTTTGTTCAAGTCGCCTTTTCCAGCAGTGTGCATAAACGCTTGTTGTTCGTGTGCGTAAACAAGAATATCGGGTTGATCATACATCAAAAACTGGAGACCACCATAGTTTTATTTCATATGCATGACTGTTTGACTCGTGCTCACATGTTGTGAAAAGGGAAGATGAGTTGGAAATGAAAGTATTGACAAAAATGGAAAATCCATTAATCGACAGGATCCAGCATCTGGGCACGCACCACCCGAAAAATGAGTCCTTTACAATTTGGCAGTGTGGATGTTGGGTTGTATGTAACATTGTCTCGCTTTCAAAACTTGTGTATGCTTTTAATATAAAAGTCTACATATGCAAAAATACACATATCATATTATGTATATGGGTAGAATTTTTGTCAATGGCAAAGGATACGGCACGAGAGGACAAATTTGTTATTTTTAAAGCTGTCATAATTTTACATTCTATCAAGTATCAACCCTTCCATAAATAGCATTCATAGTGTATAATATTATATGTAGCCTTTTATTTTTACATTGAAAACTTTCCGAGGAGAGGAAGGCAGCAAGCCAAAATTGTCAACATTGTTGTTACCTTTTACTATAAATACAATGCTTGTCTCCACACTCCACAAAAAAATCTTCCATGTACAATGTGTTTTATTTTTTATGCATTATATGCATCAATGTCTATAATAACATTCCATATTGTCAACTTGTTATCAGCTCGTCTGCTGTCGCTCGTTTTAAAGAATGCACAAGACAGATGGGGTTTTGCTTGTTTATCGAAAGGGGGTTTCAGACTCAGCTCAGGTATTGTACAAACATTATTATTGCGAGGGAGGGATGATTGGAGAGGCTCAGAATGGCAGGCATGTAATAATCACTAATCATACATTCAATCAACGCTTGCATTAAAAGTGGGGAGGTATTGTTTGTGTTGTTTCTCTTGTGAACAGTGCAAAGCTGCATAGGCCGGTGTTGGTGGTGGATGTATTGGATTGAATATTCGGAGTGATGGTTAAATAGGAGGCGTTCATGCATATATGCTTATTAATGCATGCAGATGATAAAAATGAACAAATCCACCCCCGAGAGCACACATGCATAATATTTCCTCATAAAATCCATATTGTCCCTCCATCAAACTGCAGCCTTATCAAGACCATCCATTATCTTGCATTGCTTGTGTCTACAATCATTCATTAGCAAGACGTGCGGACGTGCATTGTTTGCTATTTGGAAGTATTTTCATGAGCTTAAATGTGTAAATGTATAATATTTTATGTCGATATAATTTTGTATGCAGTGAAATGACATATGGACGGAAGGGAAGAAGAAACTTGAAAGTACGATGATAATATGATGGCAACAGTCGCAAAACTTGACAGATGTGACAATGACAATGTACAGACAAGCGAGAGATAGGAAGAATATTGCAGATATAAATAATA
>JAANSP010001679.1:0-14637 GCA_036850745.1 Homidia socia | reverse complement strand
AATCTAGGAGAACCAACACGATACATGCCTTTCGTCATGAGAAACCAGAGACTGAACCCACAACTCTTCAACTGCTACATCAAGTTACAGGACCTTCGCCAAGCCTTGCCTTTCGAGTTGATACCTTCAATACAGGATCCTGTGCATACATATGAAACCAATGAAAAATCCTACACGTGCCATTACTGTCGAAGCATCGTTCCCTTATCAGACTACACGAGACACTCCGCCAGTCACATTAGAAGATTTGATTGCCCGTAAGCCCTTGAGCGATTACACTAAGTGCTATGTAGTCACATTGTTCATTCTAGATTAATCCTTATTAATTGTGTTCACTTTTTAAACTAGGGTTACAGGATGTGACGAACGATTTGAAACGAATGAAGACCTCGCCCAACATAAGATTAATGACCACGAGTGGTACAAGTGCCCGTTCGCTGATTGTGACTACAAGACAATCTGTAAAGAGCATTTCCACCAACACCAGCATTCTCATGACGAAGAGCCTCAGTTCCCATGTACATATTGTGAGAAAGGTTCGGCTAAGCATTAATAAGATTAATGCAGTTACTCGTATTTGCTTAGATATTTAAATTGTGTTTCTACTTTTAGTGTACAGGTACGCACAATCCTTGAGTGAGCACGTCAATTCCCAACACTCGGGAGTTAAGAACCTGTACTGTGGCTTTAATGGTTGTAATGAGGGTTTCGCTACTAGAGACAGCCTCAATAATCACGTCCTTCGAGCGCATTCCGCGCCTCGCTTCCAATGTCCCCTCAATCCATGCCCTTCACGTTGTATAAATCGATGTTCACTAAGAAGACATCTTAGAAAACTACACAATAAGACCAAAAATGAAATCGACGCACTGACTATTGGAATGACGGAAGCCAATGCTGTTGTACAAATATATTCAGATAATGGCATGACACTTCAAGAAGTGCTCCACCAGAGCATCCAGAAAAGAAAGAGATTGCTGGACCAAGTCGCCAGCTCACAACCTTTGGAAGGAGCTCAACAGTTCAACGTAACTAGTCTATTTTCATGCATGTGTTTTTCTTAGCTCTTGACGAGAATTAATGCATTGTTTTGCTTGTTTGCAGGACAAAAAAAGGAAATTTAACCGTAATAAACGCAAAGCTCCACCACCACAACAGGAGCAGTAATAACTGGTCACATGACACATGTCGTATGTGTCCATTCAGTTCTGTCAACTTGTTAATGTTCATCAGTGTAATTAATTGTATATGAACTAAACAGATTTTCCATACCTTTGAAACGGGTATCAAACCAGACTTCGATAACCCGCTTGTAATTCTGCAAAAAAACAACATAAAAATACAATTAGTCAACTGCAAAATAAACAATGAGTCATGATTCGGGGTTTCAAAAAGTGAAAGAGTCTATTACAATGTGGATGAGGGAGCCTTTCTTTTTTTCTGCCAACTTTCCAAAGTTGTAAGGCATGAAACCACGGTAGACATGACCAACTCGACTGCATGGTACCCACTCTAAAGAGCCCCCGCATTGCCATACTTTGAAAGACAATTCAAAATTTTCGCCTCCCCAAACCAAAAGACCAGGATCATATGCGCCAAGATCCAGAAAGTACTGACGATCAATTGCAAAAAGTCCACCAGCATGAGTAGGTGCTCTAAAAATACATTAGTGTACCAAAAGTTAAAATTTCTGCATGTACAAGTTACAGGTATATTTAGGCATCTAAATAATCTTTATGCTCACTTATATTGGGGCTGATTTGTACTGTCGCTCAGCTTCCATTTCTGGAGGAATTTCAGTCTCCTTGTAATACATGCCCCATTCAAAAATTCCTCTGAATAATGTTCCTGGAGAATACACAGGACGGTATTCGAATGTTGTGTGGTCCACACCATCAATAATGGGAACAGTCATGGTTGTTCTATCCAGATAAATTGGGGCTTAGAAGTGGAGGTAGCCAATTTCTATTCACTTCGCAATGAGCATCAAGAAATACGACAACGTCTCCCCTCGACTCTTGAGCGCCTATAGTCCTTGTACGAATAAGACCTTCTCTCTGAGAGTTCCGAATTACACGGACTTTTCCATTGAATTTTGTTATATAACTGTCTAATTTTTCCTTGAGGTCCTCTATGAAAATCAAATGTAAATATTTATATGGTAGTGATTGGCGATTGGTACGAAACGAACATGCTTGAAGGATCAAGATATTTAATTATGTACACAATTTATTATAATTTTGTAAAATACCTTTGTCGCTGAAATCATCTACGAGTACAATTTCCTCAAGCATTTCTGGTGGCGACCGTTTAATAATTGTGTGCACATTTCGCATTAACGTTGAGTGGTCCTCTATGAAAATCAAATGTAAATATTTATATGGTAGTGATTGGCGATTGGTACGAAACGAACATGCTTGAAGGATCAAGATATTTAATTATGTACAGAATTTATTACAATTTGTAAAATACCTTTGTCGCTGAAATCATCTACGAGGACAATTTCCTCAAGCATTTCTGGTGGCGACCGTTTAATAATTGTGTGCACATTTCGCATTAACGTTGAGAATCCTTCATTATGGAATACAAGAACAACACTAGCTTTCAATCCCATATTTTCTGGATAATTCCAATTTTTACACCTGAAAACAGATTTAATATACAACAATAATTTTTTGAGATGGTTTTAAAATAAGAAAACCAATAAGAAAATTTAAGATATTAAATATCCAAACATCCTAAAAATCTTACTCTGCCTGTCTGGTATCAGGAATGGCTCGCTCCAGCGAAATGGCGTCTGAAACTGCCATGTTCATGCCATAATTGCCTATAGACTCGTCAACCTCATTTTGACGATCTGAAGGAAGCCTATAAGCTTTTCCACCTTCACCAGGGCCATCTCCAACCGGTTCCTCTGGCGGCTCAAAATTTCCCAGTTTGTCAGCCGTGAACCACGGAGCCTTCTTTGCAACTAGAGCACTTTTTATTCCCCATGTTGGTGTTCCAACACCGTGGTCTCCTGAACGGATGAATAATATAAGACAAATGAGAAAAACGCCACCAATTCCACTTAGTTTCAGTACACGAGATCGCTTCCAGGCAATGGTTTTCATTTTTCCTGTGAGTATCGTTGTCCTTGTTTCCTAAAACTTAAGTATCTGAAAGAAAAAAAAGTACGTCAAAGTTTAAAAGGGGGTTATTTTTCAGTTTTTAATTGAAATACGTAAAAGAATAAAATCTAAGCTTAATAGAAATATAGAGAGGGGAAGGACGTGACGTTATTGGGGGTGTGGTTAGCAGTGGGTAGTGAGCATTTTCATTTTCGTATCTTCAACATACAACTAACCTTAACTAAACAAGTAAAGTTGACACATTAGTGTACACACTGTCTATGAGGTAGACAAATCTGTTCACTGTAAATTCTTTCTGAAATTTTCCTAACGCTGGATTCGTTTTTCACTCTAATTATATAAGAAATGCAATCTTTCGTGCACAAAGCTTTCTTCGTCAGCCGAAAAAGTTATTTTTTCGGTTTACGTGAAAGTGAGATTACTTGCGTGCATTTAATTACTGTTTTAAGCACAAGTCACGTCATCGAGTCACCACCGCTGTACAAAAGAGCAGAAGAACAAGACAACAACAGCTTCCATTTCACTCACAACAAATTAATTACAGTAATGCAGAATGCAGCAGGCAGCAGGGGGCATCGATGGAAAAGAACTTCCAACACATCAATATGTTCGTTCACTTCAGTACATCTTAATGCTTACGACTCATTCCGCACCAATTCAATCTTTACACCTGAAAAAAAGACAAATGACACGACACGTTAGATAGCTCATCTCAACGAAGATTTTTTATGGATTGAAATCATAATTTATAGTATAGATTCTATACAGGCATACAGCTAAACCTATACAAAGATGAGTTAATAAAGATGAGGTAACTATAAAATAAAGTCTGTATGATCATTTCTGCCAAANTAATAAAGATGAGGTAACTATAAAATATGATCATTTCTGCCAAAAACATGCATGACAATTATATTTTATCTTCAGCAATATGTATATGATAAAAAAATCATAAACTACTGCGACTGTCATGGACAAAAGGACTATAAGAATTATGACTTTTTACAAATAATTCCATTTGGAGCTAATATACCATAAGCAAGCACCCAACAAACCACACGAGTTTGCAAATACAGAATTAATGAAGGATAAAAGCGCATTCCATAAATAAATCACATAATTTGGTTTATTTCATGTCGTGACTCGTGCTCTACTTCTGCCCAGGTGTTCCTACTCTAACCGTCACCGTGTTTAGCTTTAATAGCTAATCCACAAACTACACGATGTGGGACATAGTATAGGTATATATAGTAAACCTCTTATCTTTCTTTTTGACTGTACTATAAAATAGGTAGTACTTTTTGTATTACTTTGTTTATGCATCGTTTCAAACGAATTCGTGTAGATATTATAAAATCTGACATGAAAAATCTAAAAACATTATTATGGTATAACAAAATGAAATGCACAATGACAATAACCCTTCCTGAATGAATATTTATTTTGTGTTACTCTTTGCCAGTCTCTAATTTCAATTTACTAATAAATCGACTACATAACTTTACTTCTTACTGCTGTATGAAAATTATTGCCATTTTATCACTCTTTTTAATGGTCCAAACAGTACTAAAACACATTCAGCGTATTGGAATATTGTCAATTTTATATTTTATTTTAAATTTTACTATGTTGAATGAAAGCTGAACAATGTAATTTAATACTACCTGCATTTTATTTCTACAACATCCATCTTTCGTTCTCACTGTCAGTTCTTTTTTTGTAAATGTTTCGCCCAATTTTCTCCATAAAAGTGTGAAAACTTTTTCGTTTTCTAAATTTTTTGGGAAGATAAGTTATGTAATATTGTACCTAAACTGCAACTGTCGAAAATATTTAACTATTATTACTACATATTAGCCCTGTCATCAATTATGGCAATATCCAATTCAATAAAACAGAAAACCATTATTATTCATTATCATTACTATTATCAATATTACTATCAACTATCAACCATCCACAATCAACGGAGGAGCAATGAACGAAAAAGTCTTACATAATTTGTAAAAAAAAGTCCGAAGTCCGTCTAATTACCACACGTGACACAACAAAAAGCTAATGAGGTTTGCACTGCAGTAAAACAACACTGATACAACTGACCGACAACCGACCGACGGTTATATGTTATACCTAATACCTATACAATTGCGCGTACAGCTTAAAAAACGCCGTCAAAAATACTTTTTTAGTAAATACATACATCAATGTCAATGTAAATAAATGTCTTACAAAAAGCGCAAATTTTATTAAAACAAGTTCAATTAAGAACACTTACCTACCTGTCGAAAGGGGGTTTCTTCTCTTTGAAATGTATTTTCAAGTAAATATCTGTTTAAAAATTTGCAATTTTTGTTCTTGCCCTGCTGTCACTGACACTGTCACCATCACCATCACCTTTAAAACAGCTCACCTGCTGAAGCTGAAAAATCGAAAACAATAAGAGGTACGTACTTATAAGAAGAAGCAAGCAAGCTTGGCAAAGAGCTTGTGATGGGGATTGGGGATGTCAAAAGGAAGAACGAAGAAGAGAAGCTTATAAAATTCTCTGCGAGCGAAGCTAAGGTAAGGAAAGAAAGATACCTAATTAGCCTATGCACTTATGTATGTACACCTGAAAGGTACAGGTAAAGGTACCAGAATATGCTATACCACAGAATATGATGTCTGTCAGTTTGTCTGTCTATCTATCCATCTTCCTCTTCCGGCTACTGCTACTACTAGACTAATAGAAACCGGCATCATCGTAGCATTTTTGAGTATGTTTTAATTTAATGCAGGCATTTAAGTACCAAAAAAACGGATGTATTCGTATATGTGCAAACTATATTTTTAACAAATTCTAAAGCTATGCTACTTTTATGTTTTAATTTTCCATCTTACACTGCGGTTCTACTTTCTACTTACCTCTTAAAGATTTATCGTATTCACTCTTTCACTCTTCGAGCCGCAGACATATCATCATCATCAGAAAAGACACAAATTAAAGGAAGCGAGCAAGTAACTTGACAGTCCGTTTAATCCTTTTTTCTTTGCATATAAAATCCCATTTTATAGTGAAGAGACGGTCTACCCAGACTAACAAACCCATGTACACCTGTACATTTAAAAAAACTGTATAAGCTAACGGTTGTACTTACCGTGAACATGAATGATGTGATGTGATGATGTGTAGGAAAAGAAATATGAAGCTACTAGGGGGTACGAAAACCTATGTAAGTTCAAGTTGATGTTACCGGCGCATTGCATTGTTGTGCTTAAAATGAACAATTGTCTTGAATTGCATCGTTTTGAAATGCAGTCTTTTAGTAAAAAATAAAGTTTTAAATTCATATTGTACCTGGCATTATTGTTTTCATACAAAATCACACAACAATATGTTTACATTGCAACTTTAGGCATAATCGAGTTTAAATCAGTTGCGGGTATAAAAATGCATGTTTTAAGAAAAGTATTCTGAAAATGCAACGCAATGTGCGCATACTGCAAATTGTAAATGTTAAGTACACCGGTGTGAAAAAATAAGAATTTTACACCAATTGCACCCTTTGCTAGGATTTTGAAAAGCATTTACCTATATACAGGCAATTTAAAAAAGTATGAGACTAGTATTATGGGAATTAGCAGTGGAGTAAACTGGCACATAGTACATATTTACATAGCCTCATTTTCTAGTTTATAAATGCAAGCTACAATTTATAAAATACAAGGACAAAGAAAGCAAGATGCGATGAATGGAAAAATAAATTAACGCTGCTGTGTGTATTGAAAGATTCTAGTTGACAATATGTTCTTTTACTTCCTTGCCAATTAAAAATCGTTCAAAATGATATTTTGTTAGGTCTATTGTTCTAAATTCTCCATCTAAACACATCTCCATTGTAGCTCGAGCGATTGCTGGTGCCTGCTGTATACCTATTTTGGTCGCACAATAAAACAATATATTGTACTAACACAAAATGTTCCATACATGTTCCAACTTTTAAAATATTCGAGGGACAATATTTTATATTCATATAAATATTTATCTTACCATGTCCACTGAATCCACAAGCAAAATAAATATTGGGGTGATACGGATGGGGACCAATAACCCCGTTTTGATCAAATCTGTTATAGTCATAATAGCCTGCCCACGCTGAATTAAGCTGGGAAATAAATACAAAGCATTAAGCAAAAAAAAACAAATCCCATCTTAAAACTCTTTTCTAAGATTTGTTTTTGCATTCTTATATTCTTCATTTCAACTTACTTTTAAACTCCGGAAACCTGGAACGCGGTGAGAAATGGATGGCCAAACAAAGTCGTTAAAATGACTGTAGTCAATTTCCAGGTCACCTAAATCTGGCACCGGTCCAAGAGGCGGAGCGTGTCCAGCAACAAAATGACCCGCGTACCCTTCTCGTCTAAAAACATTTTTTTACAAGAATGTGCTTAAGATTTTTAAATTACTACCTGAATTGCCAACATATCTTGTTCTTATTTAGCCCAGTTTTACCGAAAGTACGTTCCGTTCGTATCTGCAACCAATGGACAATCTATTCCAGGGCCTTCAGGGGCTTGAATACAATATACGTAACGCTTCCTGTTCAAACCATCATTTATGGGCATTTAAATAACTTTCGGCAATAGATTGGAAGCGTTAGTTAAAGTTGCAAAGTATGATACCTTGGCTCAACTGGAAGAGGGACGCTTAATATACCTTCGCCCCTTCCTATCCTTGCCATTTCAGCAATATTAGCAGACTCGTGACCAGCAGCAATAATACTAGAATGCATAATCCACCGTTTTCAACTCTCCTTCAGGAGTTTTTACTATTACCCTTTTTCCATACTCATGTTTTTCATGATGATCTTGTCCCGCGATGACCATGGTTGATGGTTCAAATTCAAAACCAACTACTTCCGCTTGAATATACTCTGTTCCAAGGTGAATAGCTTTTCTTTTGAGTCCAAAATGTAACGCCCAAGCATCGAACCTTGTCAAATGAATACCGAATACATATTCTACAAATGGCTTTAATATTAAGATTTGATGAACAGCTAATAAGAAAAATTATTAATTTTAATTTTTTGTCACTAAATTGCTAATTGACATTTGCATACCATCCTTCAGATTCCAATCCATGGCACGCCAGTTCTACCCCTTCAGTATTCATCCAAGGAAATTTGTTTTGCAAACGTTCTCTATTCAATAGTTCCACGTGACATCCGAGCTCCCTTTAATCCGTGAAATTAGGCGAAAAATGTGATTAATTCCTGAGGCAATTGGGGACTGAATTTGTAAATGTCATGCATTATGGGAACTACTACTACTATGTACAATGTACTGCATGAAAGCTGAATTATTTTTTCAATATCTTAAGTACTTTTGCATCAGCCAGCTCTCCTGCAATTGTTGTGCTTGTTCCTCATCCGCCAACTGTAAATATCCATAAGGATGATACTGAATATTTGGAGGAGGTTCTCCATCACAGCTTAACTTTCTAGGAACCTGTCTGAAAAACTCCGCACTGTACTTTGCCATTTCTATATTTTCACGAAGAGAGAAATGTTTCCTAAGGCCACCTATCGACATTACTGTGGCTGATTGTGAGTACTAAAAATTACATCAATTATTTGAAACGTTTGAAATTACATTGCATACTTTAGCGACATAAAAATTAAAACTTTGAAAGTAAATTGTTCAAAATCATGCCGCCATAATTCATTGAAATCTTACGTTGGGATCCTTTTCAACCACCATTACTTTCAGAGAATCCCTCGGCGTTCTCTCTTTTATAAAATAGGCAATCATAGATCCAAGGATTCCTCCACCAATTATAAGAACGTCTACATGTGAATTAAACTGGAACAGTGGTTTTTGATTTTTATCATATAAAGATCGTATATCGTGTTTGAGAATCCTAGCAGCTTTAGTGAATGGGTCCTCATCTTTTCGTGGAGCTTGTACCTCTTCGTAATCATCATCTTTCTGAAATTGCAATCAACATTTCAACTTTGTATAAACCAAAGATTAGTCCAAAGATTATGATTAAGATGATCATCGATTAATTACACGTCTATGATGAACTTGTGAGCTCGTTGCAATTCCTCGTATTGAGGAACCTTTTATCGAAGAATGTTTCACAAAATTTTCTCCTCTTCTACTAAACTGCGCTTCATGTAGGACGTGGCATCCCTTAAAATTTGACGTATGGAAGAAATTTCTGAACGCAAATAGTCTTGTCATGATGACTACTCTGGCTTTTGCCACCTATTACTTGTCCCCACGACCAGACAATAATGACTAATGACAGGAGTACCTAAATTCACTGAGTATGATTTTAGTTACCCCCACTGACAGGGTTCCTGTCACAGGGATAAGAAATGATTACTTTTGAGCTTCTTCCGTTACGTACTGTACTTGTCGTTGTCAATCCGTGAATTTGCTTATTGAAACTTTGAAGAATTTTGAACGCTTCTGTATCTTTTAAGACTTTAGCACTGATAAAAATCCGGAATCACTTTTAAAAAACACGGAAATCTTGTTAAAATGTCCGGTTCATGCCACAAGCCACAGGCAAGCACTAGTCATCATAAAACCATTCCCCAAGTTTAGTAAGTTAGCAAATTGAGTGCATGTGCTCAGGTTCAGAACAACAATGCTCAGCTGTACAAAATATAAATACATCATGCACATATTGCACATGCATGTGTATTTGCTGTCCACAACTTGCCCCTTGAATCATCAGAGTAACTTGCAAATATGCATAAGCACATGCATGCTTCAATTTGCCGTGTTGTTGTTGAGTTGGAGTTGGAGAGAAAGATCCTGTGAATTGTGTCTAGGTCTAAAATATTAGATCGGAAACTAATTTTTCTAATTTAATTTTTAAAAAGCTTTAGTGCTCTACTGCATGTATATGCACTTGCAGCCATTTTTAGGTTCCACAAGATTTACACTTCAAAAACACAAATTTACATTTTCGGGAGAAATCTTTGTTGAGTTGGAGTTGGAGAGAAAGATCCTGTGAATTGATCCTCTAGGTCTAAAATATTAGATCGGAAACTAATTTTTCTAATATAATTTTTAAAAAGCTTTAGTGCTCTACTGCATGTATATGCACTTGCAGCCATTTTTAGGTTCCATTAAATTTACATTTCAAAAACACAAATTTACATTTTCGGGAGAAATCTCTATTAAAAATATAGTTTGTGTGTGTTTACTGCTCAGGTAGTGTTAGATTTCACCAGTAATGCCGAAAGGGAAAGGAGGAGCTTCCGCGGCAATTGAAGTTGCCAGTAGAACTCGGTTTTATTGAGGAAGAGCCGAATGGATGGAAACTGAGCAGTGCTTTCTTTGCTTCGAAAGTTGGTGGTCATCCATCATGGTTGAATCTCAAGGACTTGCCAACATCTGAGGAAATGAAGTGCCCTTCTTGTGATTTGCCCACACAGTTTTTGATGCAAGTTTATGCGCCATTAGATGAGCAAGACACCTTTCACAGGGTCATTTTTGTATTTGTTTGCTCGAGAAAGCGTTGCTGCGTGGAAAGGAACTCGAACAAAAATTTGTTGGTTTTTCGATGCCAGCTTCAGCGTGTAAATGATTTTTATTCCAAGGACCCACCTAATATGGATGATAAAGAGTTGGCACAAGTCAACCCTGAAAAATTTGGAACCGTATTGTGCAGAATGTGTGGCTGTCGAGGAGGTCTCAAATGTGGTGCGTGTAAGAAAGTAAGCTATTGTTCCAAAGAGCACCAACAGTTTGATTGGAAACTATTCCACAAAAAGGAGTGTACTGATGCTGGTAAGTATACAAGACTGTTTTTATTTATATGCAATCAAAAGCAGGGTTTAAAAAGTATTTCATAAGTTAAATAACATGCTATGAATTGATTTATTAAAGATTTCAAAGGAGGAATGCATGATCAAGTAATTGGATTTCAGGAATTTGAAATGGTGATGGACACCGAGGTTATTCCTAAAGGCAGTGTCAAAAAGAAGATTGATGAAAAGTCTGAACTTGAACAGTACAAGAAGCTAGTAGCCGAAGGAAAAGCGGGTACATTAGGTGAGAATAGATGAACATACTTTACTAATAATTTGAGTAATTTTTTGTGGAAACTATAATATTAGACATCTTAAACATTTTCAGAGGATTCGGAAATCTCTAAGGACATGCTGGAAGCATCATCGTACAAGTCTGACAAAGCCTTCAATAAGTTCAAGAAGCGCATCGCCTACCAACCTGATCAAATTCTTCACCGAGGTTATTCCTAAAGGCAGTGTCAAAAAGAAGATTGATGAAAAGTCTGAACTTGAACAATACAAGAAGCTAGTAGCCGAAGGAAAAGCGGGTACATTAGGTGAGAATAGATGAACATACTTACTAATAATTTGAATCATTTTTTGTGGAAACTATAATACTAAACATTTTAAACATTTTCAGAGGATTCGGAAATCTCTAAGGACATGCTGGAAGCATCATCGTACAAGTCTGACAAAGCATTCAATAAGTTCAAGAAGCGCATCGCCTACCAACCTTGATCAAATTCTGCGTTATGATCGAAATGGTGAGCCGTTGTGGGTTTCAAATGAGAGCACAATCAAGACTTCTGACGTTCCTGCCTGTCCGTACTGCAACGGGCCTCGAGTTTTTGAGTTTCAAATTATGCCACAGCTCCTAAATAATCTCGGGAATGATACTATTGATTGGGGAACCCTTGCTGTGTACACCTGCAAAAAGAGTTGCTCTGAAGGTCCAGCATATAAACAAGAGTTTATTTGGCAGCAAGACTTTAAAGCGGATGATGAGGACCCGGTGAACAAAAAGATGAAAAAACTTGCTATGAATGATGATGACGAAGATTGAATAAAAAACCCTGAATACGTTTGTAATACTAATATGTATATGTGCACTTTTTTACTTTTTTCATATTTCATCAACTTTCACAGCAGAGTTTACACTAAGTAAAAACCAAATAAAAAGTACAGATTTGAAAAATATATCTATGTATATAAATTACTATTACTATATTAAAAAAAATTACTGTGAACTAATTTACTACAACAGCCAAGTCTGAATTGATTTTACTTTCTGACAAACGTATATATTTACTTCGTCCCAACGTTAGATATTCGACAGATACAACGTTAGATATTCGAGCAGATCTTCGGATGGAAGCGCCACTGGAAACTTTGCCATTCTTTGCTGGACGCTTTGCTATGCAAGAGGTTATGGCTTGCGACTTGAATGAGCCTTAATTGGATGAGATTTCCTTGCGCTCAGTCTTAGACTGTCGCTTTCGAACAGTTGGCGTCTTCCTTCCAGGACTAGCATCTGATCCATCTTCAGTTTCAGAATCCAAATCGTCCTCTGCCTTCCCAATCTTCAACTCCTACTTATTTTCATTGTAGAGCTTTTGATGAGATTTCCTTGCGCTCAGTCTTAGACTGTCGCTTTCGAACAGTTGGCGTCTTCCTTCCAGGACTAGCATCTGATCCACCTTCAGTTTCAGAATCCAAATCGTCCTCTGCCTTCCCAATCTTCAACTCCTTCTTATTTTCATTGTAGAGCTTTATTTCTTGTTCGAGATTTTCCTTCTTGTAGGCTTCCTCCAATTTCTACAAAAAAGTAATATGCAACATTCATTTTATTTTTTGCATAAAAAACTCAATTTCACCTTTTTGTCGGTGGACATTGTCCCTCCATTCGTCTTCGACCTTCTTCATCATCTCAGTGGTAAGCCTAATGTTCCCATACTTCATATTTAGTTCCTCTCGATTCTCGTTCATCCAGAGAAAGTAGGGACTCATTGGTCGCTTTGGCTTTTCTGCATTCGTCATTTCTTCCTGTTAGAAAAAAATTTAAAGAACTTCTTTTAATCTAATTTTTAGAGATACTGTGGTACTCTATTGCATGTTATATGCACTCTAAGTTTTATATTTATTACCGCCATTTTAAGTTCGACAAGATTTACACTTCAAAAGCTTTTAACAAGCACGATGATTGCGAGAATTCACGAGATAACGCAAAATGACGATCCTTTTCGAAACGCGAAGCCAAGGGCCAGCCAGCAGAAAAGCTGCAATGCAATGGTGCAATGAGATGCAGTTTTGCATCAAATGTTACAATGGCAATTGGCAACAACTACAGCATTCAGTAAAACACAAAGACGTTGCACGTTATAGTCTTTGGTAAAACAAGCCAAAAAAAACTTCAATTTCCCTACCATTTTTATGCAAACACAAGTGGTGTCGATGCATAGACTAGCGAGATGAGATGATGGATGATTAGTTTCATGAAAAAATAAAAAGATTTCCCTACCATTTTTATGCAAACACAAGTGGGGTGGATGAATAGACTAGCGAGATTAGATGATGGTGATTAGTTTCATGAAAAAATAAAAATAATGAAAAATGTATCAAAGTAAAGAACAACTACATACTTTTCACATGTATACGTGGTAATTTATTATTTTTGCATGGTATTTATTATTCATGGTTTTGACATCTATAACTTTAAAGGATCTACTTGAGTGGAGATCTGTTTTGTCTTCCTTGTACAATCATTGCATCTATTGCTTCCTCAGATTCTTTGGCGTCCTTTTCGTCATCCTCATTCGCATCCGAAAACTTTTTTACTGGTTTAGTTTTCTCCTTGGAGTGAGCTCTGTCGGATTTATTGCTGTTGGTAGACTTTCTCCGATTACTTGATTTAGGGCGTTCTCTTTTCTGTTTAGACGCATTGAACATTTCTTTATACGTTTGCTTGAAACTGGGCACTTCTCCCAAATTTTTGCGTACTTGCAGCTCGTCGTCCTGTTGTCTTGCAGGTTCCTTTGTAAGCAGTACCCCAGTTTTGAGACGTTCTTTTGGCTTCAATGTCTCCATTTGAGCTTTTTTATAATAATGCACAGCATCATATTTTGTCTGATTTTTTGAATTTTTCTTCCGCTTATGCTTCCTCCTTCTCTTCCGCTTTGCCGATTTAATTTTTGCCACCACTTGTTGAAATTCATTTACAATATTTTCACTTGTGCTCGCCTCAAATTTTGATGATGGACTGGACACCATTTCGGCCACTTGATCGATATTAATGGGTTCTCCTCTCGCTCGAGCATCCAAGGTTGCTTGATTCAAACGTTCTATCGCTTTTAACGTATTTTTAAAGTGAACAATGTTATTCTCGTTGTTAGTGAAATAATTCTTCTTGTCAGAAGAAAGCTGAAATGGCAAAAGTCCACTTTCCAACCTGTTGACAACAGACAAAATTGTTTTTGCTCGGTAAGGACATGAAGGAAAAGCAGCGCTACACATCTTGGGGCTGTGGTATTTTTCTGCCACCATGAAAGCGTTTCTGTATTTTCCCATGAGGTCTTGTTCCTGAAATTTAAAATGATCAAATTGTAAATTTTTTATTACTATGCGTTTACTTGACTATGAATGCCTTTTTGTAAAATGGATTTCACCTTCTGGAAACTTTGTCTCTTTGTCCTGACTGATCTTCGACCCCTTCCAGA
>JAANSP010001678.1:0-14638 GCA_036850745.1 Homidia socia | reverse complement strand
TATATATATAATGCAGTATATACCATACCTTTTTTCCAAAAGATATCGTTAAATTGACACCTATTCAATTGCGAGGAGAAAATAATATACCTACACATGTCATCATTAGTACAACACTTAGAGAAAAAAATTGGAATATTTTTATTATTAGACTCACTCATTCAGTCATTTATTGCTGTCAGAATAAAAGCAAATAAACTCATCTAACTATCTTTATGTTCATCAAAAAGGATGGAGAAAAAGTGGTAGTAATTTTATGGGATTTATTTTTTCAAGTGACAAAAATATTTTTCCTTGTTAAAGTCAATAAAGGCGTTACATTTTTATGAATCACAATAATAATATATGACTGTTTGAAAATAAGGTTAAAAACAATAAAGCCTAATCGATCCTTTTTTAATGCCTACTAAACATAATCAGTCAACCAGTCTGTGTATCATTATAATTATAAAGTTGAATGAGCATTGCTTTTTCGGTGTGATAACAGAAACGAGCAACAAGGAAAAAATGCCGTCCATCCAATCAAATTACTTTCAATAATAAAATTACTTACTTTCAATGTTCAGTAGCATCAAACCAGACACAACTGTTTGATATAAAAGGGCAAAATAGTTAGTCTTAAGTTTACCTGAGGCAGTGTCAGTGACATGTGGATAGGTTTCACAGGATTCTTTTCAACAGGCTGACAAAAAAGATAATAATTGTGTCATTTTAGTGAACAAGCATGGTCTTTACAGGTGTTTACAAATGAACAGAGAACAAAATGGAATTGAAATACTAGAATTTGAAGTTTCATATTTCAAATGTCATATATATTATTTACCAATTTGACTTTGCTTTTATTTTCTGATGATAAAAGGTCCTCATTAGTTATAAGTATACAGTGTTAGTAAATTTTTTCCGTTGTATGAAATCTGATACACCTTAGAAATCGAATCATTAGAAAACCTGGACCTTAAGTAAAATCGTCAGACATCAGATAAATCTAAAGTTTTCCATATATGCATCAATTTCAATTAAAAAATATTTCAAGAGCTGAAATTAAATAAACTCCATTTATTTATTTATGCTTTTAATACTATTTTTCGTTCATTTCTTTTTATCTTTAAAAACAACTATTAATTAAGCAACCAGCACTTAGACGGCTGCAAAATTTAAAATGATGATGATGATGACTCTTAAATTCTTTTGTTCAAGTTCTTTGCTTTTATTTTCTGATGATAAAAGGTCCTCATTAGTTATAAGTATAAAGTGTTAGTATATTTTTTCCGTTGTATGAAATTTGATACAAGTTAGGAATCAAATCAGTAGAAAACCTGGACCTTAAGTAAAATCTTCAGACATCACATAAATCTAAAGTTTTCCCTGTATGCATCAATATCTATTCAAAAATATTTCAAGAGCTGAAATAAAATAAACTCCATTTATTTATTGATGCTTTTATCGCTATTTTTCGTTCATTTCTTTTTATCTTTAAAAACAACTATTAATTAAGCAACCAGCACTTAGACGGATGCAAAATTTTAAATGATGATGATGATGACTCTTAAATTCTTTTGTTCAAGTAATTGCATTTTCTATACTATATACTGTTATACCTACACACAGAGATTATATAATGCACGTGTCTTGCGTAGGTATACAGCAAATAAAAGGAAGAACAATCATCATCATTTTACTTCTTTGCCTGGAATAATAAAAGGTTCCAGCAGATTTGCTTGCTGTTGTGACAAGGGTTTTTAGCTGAGGTCCCCCACCGAGATACATATACATTAGTGTTGACTGCATACACAGAGAGGAAAAAGAGAGGGAGCAAAAGATATATATGCCCCTTTTTCAAGTACTTCACTTTTTGAACTGTTTCTGTTTGTACGGTATGACGAGGAGGACAAGAATGATGCAGGGAAAAATACTGTGTATTCTTCTCTCCCTAGCAGTAGCAGCACAAAAAAACAAGAGCTGTGGTTAAGGACACTCGCTCATTCTGCTACTCTCATCTCATCTCTTGCTCCCTTGTAGTCGCGTCCCTTTCATTCCATTTCCCTATCTGGTACTACCACCACCACCACATATCGCTGGCAACATATTGGGATCAACTTTTGCCTTTGTAAAATCTGAACTGCTGCTATCCTCCGACCAAAATTTTTATTATTATCGNCTGGCAACATATTGGGATCAACTTTTGCCTTTGTAAAATCTGAACTGCTGCTATCCTCCGACCAAAATTTTTATTATTATCGTCATCATTCTCGGTCGACCCTCGAAAAAAACTCATGTGTATAAGCCAGATATACTTGTATACCAAAAATGCAGGCTTATAATACCCCATCATAATAGGTGCATATATTTTATCAAAAGCAGAACGACTCGACAGGCAGTTTACACTAATACCCACGATCTCTCTCGCTTTTGCCCTGCCTGACTGAAAAAAAACGAGAAAAAAGACGGAAGAGTAAACGACTGTGAGGTTTTGGTGGTGGTGGGGTGGTGTGGTGTTGCTTCTTGCTGCCAACAGCGCTGCTGCTGCTGCATGCTGCCGAGTAAAAAGCTCTTCATCAATATCATTTATGGATTTCAATAGCCTCGTTTTTCGTGACATAAAGGAAAAAAGGAAAATGTGTTTATGCAGAGAGGGAGAAAAAGTGTACAAGCTACAACTTCAACCTCACCAGCCCAGTCAGTCGTCAGTTCCAATCAATAATGGACATAAAACATTATAACCTTCACGGATCCATTATGATGTACACACAGACCATATAATAATCATATAGTAAGAAAGTGTAATAACTCATTCAGCATATTATAACAAAAATATGGACATAAAACATTATAACCTTCACGGATCCATTATGATGTACACACAGACCATATAATAATCATATAGTAAGAAAGTGTAATAACTCATTCAGCATATAACTTAACAAAAAATATGAAGAGATACAATGATGACTTATGCCTCTCTCTCTCTTCAGTCGCTCTTCTTAATGGTTTCATCATTCCATCGTTGCAAGTTGTTGTTGCAGAAGAGTCGCATACATACTACTTGTAGTACAACAGCATTGCAGGCAGGTTCATCCTCATCATTTTTGATGATGATGATACGTACAAAGAGAAGAGATGAACATTTTTGGGCTTACGGCAACTTATACAACGGACAACTTCGGTTCTATAATGTTTGTATCTATTTGTTCGTCAAATTTCATGCGTATGGTACAAAGTGCGTATATTATGCCACTGCTTAAAACTAACACAATAATTTACTGATGAGTAAGCTTAGGCAAGCCTTCAACCGTACCATCATCATTAAGACAGCTTTCATTTCCCATAATTATCATTCTTGCTAGCATCCCGAGCACTAAGCATGCCAAGGAGCAATATCAACGAGTTTATTTTTAAAGCTGTTTTATTTTTGTCGAAAACTTTTTCAATGAAAACTTTTGGGTTACACAAATCTCTGGAGAAAAACGGTTTAAAGCGATAAAAAAAGTTTTGTATATTTTAAACAGCTAGCAAAGAGAACTTTAAAACTTGAAGCATTTTATTTACCAGACCACATCAGCCTTATAGTTATTGACATTGACATAAACTCACTCCATTTTCCAGATACCACCATGATGATGACGGCAACTTTTTTTAAAGTGTAATTTATCTGCATGCCCTATCATTCTTTATCCGATATAAATTCAACGCCAACATTTTAAGAGAGAATAAAAAAAAGTTGAATATTTTCGATTTCAGTAATTCAGTAGCAGCATAATATATAATTATTGTATACTTACTTATCCAATGCATAATAGTAATATTATTACGTGCACGCATGAAATTGAACTCATTTTGTTTTCATTTGTTCAATGAACTACAGGGAAATAGTAGAAAAATAAATGCATTGAGCAATAATATATATGGATGAATGTTTGATGTTTTTTGTGCTGTTGCTGCTACCCTCCTATCATTCCACTCTTCTCCCACCCAGGAGGATTATCATTATTAATGTAACTAAAATCTTGTCATGTGCTCGTACGTATCATATATAAATAATAATGATGATGATATCATAATATATAATTATTGTATACTTACTTATCCAATGCATAATAGTAATATTATTAGGTGCACGCATAAAATTGAACTCATTTTGTTTTCATTTGTTCAATGAACTACAGGGAAATAGCAGAAATATAAATGCATTGAGCAATAATAAATATGGATGAATGTTTGATGTTTTTTGTGCTGCTGCTGTTGCTGCTACCCTCCTATCTTTCCACTCTTCTCCCACCCAGGAGGATTATCATTATTAATGTAACTAAAATCTTGTCATGTGCTCGTACGTATCATATATAAATAATAATGATGATGATATTTTTTCTACTGTTTTCTACTAGAAATTAATGATACACAGATGAAAATAATATTAGTAATGAAGGAGCGACGGTGGTGCTTGGTTGGTGGTGATGATGATCTCTTTATGAGGAAAATGCAACGCAACATAACGCAGACCAAACCCTACCCCTAGCCCAGCAGCAAACTAACTACTGGAGAATAAAGACGAGGAAATGAGCGTTTTATGTACTTTTTCTACTAGAAATTAATGATACACAGATGAAAATAATATTAGTAATGAAGGAGCGACGGTGGTGCTTGGTTGGTGGTGATGATGATCTCTTTATGAGGAAAACGCAACGCAACATAACGCAGACCAAACCCTACCCCTAGCCCAGCAGCAAACTAACTACTGGAGAATAAAGACAAGGAAATGAGCGTTTTATGTACAACTCGTCATCGACATCAAGAGAAGAAGGCATTTACACGAAAAGTGTATATTTTGATATTTTCGGTTTTATGCCTTTTATATAACTCTAAAAAATGGAGTGTGCAGGTCCGGACTTGTTTTTATGTCTACCTACTTCTCTATTATATTATTATCAGCATCGTCATCATTATTATTTCTTGTTATCATCAATCTTATCACTTTAAGTGAAGCTAAATAGAAGGGCAAGTCAAAAAAATGACAGGAGTATCATTTTATTTTTGTGGTGTTTTCAGTTTTATTTTCTCTCTTGTTCTGATCAATATCTATCTTTTTTATTTTCAAGTATTTTTTTTGTAAAAAAAGTTTTACTCTCGTTTACCATTATTGAGTTAAAACAGTCATAAGTTTATTTTTTTATTTATTAGAGTATACTTCTTTCAGAAGAAACGAATCCTATCAAGATATTTTCCCAAAAAGTATTAAGTTTCATCACCACTACAAAAAAACAATGCGTGCCCATTTTATAAATTTGTTTTTTAACTTTCAGGTTTAAGATTGCCCTTTTGTCATTTTGCCTGAATAATAAAAAACCTTTTCACTTTTATAATGAAAGTTTAAGATGGTATTTAGACATTTTTTCCAAGTAGGTATGCTTCTCTGTTATAATAAACAAAAGCCAAAGTTGCACACATTTTCTCTGTCTGTACAAGGTCTACCGCAGAATACATGCTGATATAGTATATTATTAAAAGAACACAACCACTATCATTGTCATCATCACTAATACTCTCTCTCTGTGTGTCTCTATGATTCTTTTTTTTCTTCTCTTTTCATTTTCTTTTTTCCGTACATACCTACTCCTCCTAGTAGTGGTGCACAATTTTGGATGATTATTGCTTTTATTTAATGGGATCGTGAAATGCATTATTTAACGCATGGAGAGCGGAAACGGATAATAAAGGAGGGTGAATAGCATGAATGCCTGGTGGTGAGAGCTCGTCGTCGAGCTTCTCTCTCTCTCTCCTCTGCTTATATTATTACTCTCGGCAGCAGCAGCACATTAGTCCGTACCACTCCGATATTAGGTATTATACTTCATTTGTATTAGGAAAAGAGAAGGCTGAGCAGTGAGCTCTCTGGGCAGGGAAGAAAAAAAGGAAAACTGTTGTGAGCCAAGCTATTATATTTGTAAAAAAGAGTAAAGCTGATGTGGTATAAGTATAAGAGGAAAACCATCTAACTGAAAACAGCTTGTGTGTGTGTGCCATGCATGATGCGATTGTGCTGTGCTATATGCATGTCCGATGTTGGCCATTGTTTGTGGACGTGCAAAGTACATAACCAAGTGTTAAGATTAGCTTTTTCGAGGCAGAAGCTGTTAACTTGGTTCTTTATGTGTGGAGAAACACCATTACCACTATTACTACTACTGCGAAGCTTTTTGCTCTCACTCACTCGTATATCCACTACCACTAAAATATACGTATCTATAAAATGTTCATTTTTATATGCCTACTAGAACAGTAGGATTTTGTGTGTGAGAGAGAGAGGAGGAGAAATAATGTTTTAAATGTAATATGTATTCATATTGAAATAGCGACTGGTGGTAGTGGCAGAGAGAAAGAGAATAATAAGAGATGCTTGTAAACGTTGGTTCCCTGGAGGTGTTATTAAATTTTTACTCATAAGTATTCCGGTATTCAAACTCGTTATCAAGTACACTTGATTATTTTGAAATTGTTTTGGCTCAAAGTTTCACTTTGTTTGATAATGGTCGTGCTAACCTTGTACATACTATACTGATCTTGAAAATGTAAATACTTTTTATATTTTTATCTTGCTATTGCAAGGAGAAGACGGTGATTAACAATCGTTAAACCAATGGTTTACAATCTTTATTACATTCAGTATTTGTTTTTTTCGTATTCAAATCAATTTCCCAGCAACTTTTCTTTTCTAATCTGCCTAGGTTTTTGTGTGTAGATGGTAGTAAATAAATACTAGTAGCATTTTCGCTTTTTAATAAATACAAAAACGCCCTTTTCTTGGTTTAGAAATTATCACATTTTTTGCATGTTGTTTGCAAATGCCGCGATTTTTTTCAAAAAGTAATTATTTACCTATATAAAAACTTGTGGATTTTAAATATATGGAGATTAACTTAGTTATTATCTTGAGCAGAGGTTTTACATTTAAAAATTATTAATTATTCAATAAGAAATTATAACAAAAATTATTTCAACTTAATAAAACACATTTTAGGCGTTAAAAGCATAAAGCTCAACTTTTTGTTAAATTTTTACTTGACGGTTGTTGCTAATTGCAGGTCGTTCTGTGAAAAAGGAAAAGTCGTTGGAATTGCATAGCTATTATAATGTCTGTAATTTCCCAGAATCCATGGGGTGCAAGTGACGCTAAATAGCAGACAATAGAATAGAACCTGGTATATATATTTATTGCAGTTAAAAACATCGTATTGCACATTTTTATTTTACATGGCAAGGCATTTACAAAGAATTACACGATACGAAACATTCATTGCAGTTGTTGTGAACTGAAATAAATGTTGCCATTTCCGCGGAAAGGCAAGAGTTATGACCAGGATTAGCTCTGTTACGGTTGGTCGGGTGTTGGATTTTTTTCAAGAGAAGAGAAATTGGAAGGGAAGGATCATCGTACGTACAAACAACTATACCATGTTTTTGATGATTTCAGCATTTTGTTGAAGAAAAGAAAAGTTTTTCTGGATCCCTAAAGACCTCCGACACTCCCTCTATCTTTTTTCTTCCATATTACACTTGTATTTGCTTGCACTCCTGCCTTTATGGAATACAAATGATTTTATTTGTAAAAATGAAGGTAAAAGGGCTTCTTCATAACAATGTTCTCTTCTACGACATAAACTGTGTGGACATTATTTCAAGTTTTCATATAGGCATATATATAGGGAGACATACTGTTTTCTATACATTATATCCAGTACTTTGGGCACACGGAGTAATTTTGAAAACACACAGTATATGTTTACGTGCCGAAAAGGATTTTTGAACAAAATATAAGGCATTTTTATCATGTTTTCTACTCGACTTAGATCTCCATTATTGGTAATGTATATATGCATTATATAGATTTTTGTATAGATATAGGTATATTTGTACAATGAATATATTACACATGTACCCATGTGAAAGCCTGAAGGATGGATAGATAAAATGTTGAAAAAAAATCCTTCTAGTCAAAAGCAGCTTCAAGTTTCCATTCTTTTGAGGGAGAGAGAAAAGAGGTTTTTTTGCCGTCGTGCCAACATACATTTTCTGGATTATAGATGCATGTCGTGTATCTCCTCTAAGAGCTGCGACCCTACACATATCCTTTACGACTGCTTCACCACCATCATCTATCTATCTACCTATCCATCTCTATACATTTTGCTTGCACGCATTTGTGTATAATAACAAGCCTGTTTGTAGAAGAGAGAGAGAGACAAGTAGCAAAGCTATCTCTACGCGAAGGAACAACGCAACGAAAACGATGATGATGATGATGCCTGCTTGCTTGAGTTGGTTTGCTTTTCTTGCTTCTTTTCCTTTTTTCGCTTTTGCTCTATCCGTCTGTAGTGGTGGCGTATATAGTAGTTCACATGTCGTGTATTTTTTTGCTGATGCTGATCCTCAAACTCTTAAGTCCTATTACCACACAAGACTTGCCACTTTTTGGTTCATCTTGTAACAAGATGTACAACAGACAGACTGGAACGAACCAACAGTGAAATGGAATGATTGAGAGAGTGAAGAGGCGAAACGACGACGAGGAGAAGATGACTTGCCAGCATACCACCATCACCACCACCACTACTGCATATCACCGTCAACTTAAATCTATTGTAATAGTGATCATGTAAAAAGTATAAAGAAAACTGCATGACTATCATGTTGATTATCACGGTGATGATGAAGAAGATAATGATAGCTGGAAAATGCAAAGACCTCCTGAAGCATCATAATATTAGTCTACAAGTCTCTCTCTCTCTCATTCTACCCGAAAAAAAGAAGTTTTTTTGCACTTAGAAAACTTTTTGCTAACTTCTTGTCTTTTTTTCCTTTGCCTTTGCTTCTCTCCTTTTATAAATGTATCTATAAAAGAAAAATTGTATGCCTATTAACATAATATTTTCTTTCTGGAACCATGCTTGAAAACATAAAAAAATATGTGTAGGCATAATAATATTTTCGTAGAGTCATCATTATTATCATCATCATAATCATCAACAACATCGTCGTTTTTTTGTTATCGTATTGATCAGTACTATCATTATAATCTTGGAATTATATGTACAGCGAGCTGAAAGATGATTTGAAATTATGATGAAAACAATCTGCATCATTATCTGTAATGCGTAAGTAAGTATTTTTGAGATTTTATCAACCATTACGAATTACATCATCTTACAAAAGGATTCTGATGAGCTTGTTGTATGCTTTCTTTATTGCGGAAAATGGGCCTACTGGCTGTTGATGATGATGTTGATGAGATGAATAAAAACTAACCGTTGATAATATATGGTAAATTTTCAGATTATAACTTTTTTAAATTCCAGAAATCAAGTTAAAATTTTACCTCCTGTAAATACTTTTGTAATATATTTTTTTCTGCTATTCCAGAAGGCAAGTTTTATATATAAAATAAAACCTAATGCCTGTCATTTTTCTTTTGTTCTATGGATTTATTTTAGACGAGCAGGAATGGGCGGACATATTCCTATTCCAGTAAAATGTTGTTTTGCATAATGTATTTTATTTTTTGAAAAATCATGTTAATTTCTCGCCTATAAAATCCAACTTGCAAACTGCGCAATAATACATATTATTTATCCACTTTTATGTTGTTGTTGGTGGGGAAAATGTAAGCAAAATGTTACTGTAAATTTATAAACATGTCCAAGTTGAAAGCTCTGTAGGAAGTCGCGTGTACAAAAAAGGAAAAATAAAACGTCAAACCAAGTTCAAAAATTCTATCATCTCTCGACTTTTTTATTTGATTTGTGTGTTTTGTTGGAGAATTGGTTTGGATAGTTTTGTTTGAGTGAGTGAGTGACTGAGTATATAGAGATGTGTGATTGAGTGTTCATGCAGCACAGGGGAACAAGTCAGAGAAAGAGATGAAGGCTTTATAAAAAAGACTGAGAAAGTTTTTTACAGCATCAACGCGGAATATCTCATACTTTTTTGTCTCTTGNGACTGAGTATATAGAGATGTGTGATTGAGTGTTCATGCAGCACAGGGGAACAAGTCAGAGAAAGAGATGAAGGCTTTATAAAAGAGACTGAGAAAGTTTTTTTACAGCATCAACGCGGAATATCTCATACTTTTTTTGTCTCCTGTTCTGCTCTCTCGTTCTCGTCGCTCACTTTCAATTGGAAAATATGCAAGTTACAACAAGAAGCTTTGAAAGTTAAATACCTCTATACGTACAAAAATATATACATATGTATGATTTAGGACGAGATTTTTAAATATGCGAAAAATACGCATAGTAAAAAAGTTTTTATATATATTACGTGTTGGTATAATGAGAAGGAAATATTATGGGATCTGTAAATACAAGATTCAACATTTCATCTGTAGGCACATAACTTACATAACCATACTCAATTTACTATACATACACAGTAAAGTTAAAAATTGGAAGAAATCTGTCAGTTCAGAGAGATATACATAGAGAAAAAAGTCTGGAAGGCAAAAAAAGCTGCATGAAAGGTCGATAATTCTCTCTTCAAAGGAATGAAAAAGATGAAATGGAGTATGGCAGACAAGCAATAGGCCAAGGAGTCAGTGCAATGCATTTTTTAGTGATAGAAGGAAAAGAGAGAGAGAGAAGAGAAGTGACTGCTGAGTGATTCTTCTTTTTAGTCGACAAGCCCAAAAGCCAGTAAAGCAAGAGCGAGCAAAAACCAAAAAGAGTTCTAAAAGCTCTCAGCTATCATCGTCATCATCATCGCCATCATCATCTTGGTCTTTGCTCTGGCAGCAGAGCATCAAGCACAAGCATGATGCTTTTCTCTCTATGTAACAAGATTTTTTATACCCAAGTAGGTACACACTTTTATACAGCAGCAGCATCAATGACTAACTGACTGTATGACTTGTTGTGTGATGGTGTGTGGGCACACAAGGAATATTTATTGCGTACGTTACAGCGAAAGAAGGAACGACGACGACGAGGAGGACGACGACGGAAGGCTCTATTGGATTTCCTATCATTTTCTCCAAAAAAGACACGACATGCCAGCGCGCATACTGAGAATGAACATCCATACATACTTACATGCTGCACGATCTATAAGATATCCATCCCTTCTTCTCTTCACAAAAGGCATTCATCATCATACCGTGTGTGAATGTAAATGCATTTCTTTGCTACTTTTATACCTTATTTCAGTTTCCCCGCATTACTACTACTGGCATAATACAATGATTCTTCTGTGAAAAGAACGCTATTTCTTGGGCATTGATCATGTGCATTGCATATAGCAGCAGCAGCAGCAGATAAAAAAAGTTCCAGAGCGAAGTAGTGAGTAAGTGGATGAGGAAAGAAAGGGAGCTTCAGAGAGGATTTGGCTTTGTTACTGTAACAACAGCAAAGGCATAGACCACCACTTCCACTACACATTATTACGCTCATGCCTATATATTCTCCGAAAACACAGCACAATCTAAACAGGGTACAGTCACTGTTGAGTATCAGAAAAAGGAATTGTTATCATCTTGGTGGTGAAACCCAGAAACTAAAATGGAAAATGTACTGATATGAACATACATACATGTTCTTGCCTTGATAGATATATTAGTATTATATTCTTCTGGACTTGCATGTATAGTTGAAGCATAGGTAATAATAAGCTCGTATATAATCCTTTTGTTGCCTGCTTCTGTGTAAAAGTTATGTACATGAAATTCTGATTTCCCATAAGCCCTCTCTTCCTTTTCCTCCTCTTCTTCTCTTCTCCCATTTTCTCCCAGCTTTACACAGTGAGAGGGAAGTGAAGGAATAAAGACAGAAAAGCAAAAGAGACGGAGAGAGAGAGCTATTAAAAGCACAATGTTTCTTTTCGACATCTGTCCATTTCATATGCATGCATGCAATGTGATGTGATTCCTTTGATATGTATAAAAACATTTTGCCTTTTAATATGTACATAATATTCTCCACCACCATCACACACCGCCTCTGTTTTGTGCTTTGTGTTGTGTCGTTAAGTTCCTTTTTTGCTTACAGTGGAAGAAGAAGAAGAGAACAAGCCGACAGACACATGCACAATAACACACACAAAACAGAAAAAGGAAATCTTGATTTCCTTCCTTTTCAACTATATTATTCTAGAGAAGAGAACTACTACTGCTCTGAATGAATGAGTGAATCAACTTTTTTGTCTATGTCTATATAAATAGTAGAGAGAGGAGAACGAGGAACGTCGTGCGATATTACAGCTTTTTATTTATTCTGTGCTGCTGCTGTGTGCATTTTCGGTTCTGACTTGGTTTCAATGGCGGTGTAGGAGAAATGTTGTAGTAGGAGTAGTAGGAGTGATGGTGGTGGTAAATTTCTTTCCCTGTCATGTCTTCTTGTCATGTAAGCATGCATCATGCATGGAAAAACAGGTTGCAAGTTGACATGCCCTTTTCTGGCGACTGGCTAAAGGCAATCTAATATCACCACCGCCGCCACCACCACTGGTTAGACAAGACTACTCATTTCCAAGAAGGAGCTGTATAAAATGAATATCGTTATATATGGAACACTACACCCGTTCCATGTAAAGCGTGTGGTAAACACACACTGCACTACTATACTTGTTTGTAAAAATGTAGAGACTAGAGGAGAATTCGTCTTCTTTTTGCGGAGTTTTCTTTTCAGGGTATAAAAACGTGAAAAGAAAAGAAAAGCTGCTGGTAAATAAGCCAACAGATGCAAGTACATATACATGTATGTAGATATATAAAGAAAATGATGGATAGTTGTATAAAATAAAAAAGATATGTGGATCCACGAGACACCACCTCCACCACTATAGCTTAAAGTTATAGGTAGCTTAGGTATAGCAGATATACGTTTGTCTTCCATATAAGTAGACTAAAATTGTAAAAAAATGTGAAAAGAAAAGAAAAGCTGCTGGTAAATAAGCCAACAGATGCAAGTACATGTACATGTATGTAGATATATAAAGAAAATGATGGATAGTTGTATAAAATAAAAAAGATATGTGGATCCGCGAGACACCACCTCCGCCAGAATAGGTTATAGTTATAGGTAGCTTAGGTATAGCAGATATACGTTTGTCTTCTATATAAGTAGACTAAAATTGTAAAAAAAAATCTTTTTTTCCAAAGAAATGCAATCTTATCCTTTTTACAGCAGTACTATATAGTCATATGAAATGAATAGAAAAAAATAATATGCATTTACGACGAGGCGAGGGAGTGCAGATAAAAAAGAGTAGATTGGAATATGAGTGCAGAAGAGAGAAAAAAGCTCAAGAGAAATATAGAGAGATGAGATGGATGAATGCGATGACGAACAAGAAGAAACGTAATACTCTCCAGGGTAAGTGCGCTGCTGCTGCTTCTTTTCTTGTCCCTCTCAATTCCTTCCTGTTTTTCTATGAATATATTTTTCAGTTCAGGCACACAGCATGAAAATAAGCTAACAAAGGCATTGAGAAAAAAGACAAGATTGTCAAGGAAGACAGAAAAAGAAAATGATCATTCTTACATCATTTTCCCAGCCTTACAATCCATAGCTTTTTATGTTTAAAGCAGCTATGCTAAAAAAATCTTGCTTTCGTATTTTTCAAGTCTGGACTGAATGTATACATAGACATAGCTAGAAACTACATGTATATATGTAATAAAAGTCACTTTCTTGCCAGTTTTAATAAACGTACTACTACTTCTACTGCTACATTGCACATTATAATCACGATGATAATCTCATATTTCACAAGTCAATAGTCAAAGATAACAGAGCTCATGGTTAATACACACCATAATTTATATTTTTATAGGTATAGTATGTATATCTTACCACACCACAACATTAAATGTACATATTTTCATGAAAGACTGTTTGATGTTGATAACAGTATTTTATTCCCGTAATAATATACACTTTTCTCTCCAACTTGTATGATATTCCCCAGAATAAAAAAAACTATTTGAATGACTTTACTTGTCTTCACTTTGTGTAGAGTTTGTTTATAATGGTGTGTGTCTCTGTGTGTTTTTGTCTGCTGCGCGAGTCATTCTCGAGAAAGACAAGTGGAGGCTAGTCAAAAGAGATTAGATGAGTTGATGCTGCTTCTGCTGCTGCTTTTGATGGTGATGATGATATTTATTCAAGTTGTGTTGTAGTAACATGTATGTTCTTGGTTGTTGTTCATTCCGATGATGATGCTGAATACTGATGTGATGTGTATTATGGTGATCACAAGAGAAGTTGTTGCAGTAAAAGAAGACAACCAACTTCTCTCTCTCTCAACGCAACACCGCATCGTGTGTGAGTGGAAGGAAATTGGAGAGAGAGAAAAAGAGAGAAACAAACAGGCAACCTCATCGACTTGATGATTTGGTAGCAGTCGTGGTAATGGGGTTGTGGCGGTGGTGAGTGAATGAATGTGATGGGATGATGATCATGATGATGATCCACAATCCACAGGAGCAATCGACTACCATGTCATCAAAGTAATAACTAGACAAATAAGCCACGCATGCATCCTAATTACGTTTGGCGAGAATACTGGGATTGTGATGATGCAATGATGTGAATATGATGCTAATACCGCTACCGATGATCACGATGACAGTAATAATAATAAAAAGAGTAGTGGGATA
>JAANSP010001677.1:0-14638 GCA_036850745.1 Homidia socia | reverse complement strand
GGTCAAAAGTTTTGACAAACAATGGCTATAGAGTGAAATAATGGAGGTGAAAACAGAAACAAAAGTAGAATAAGCAAGAAAAAACAATAATACGTAAGTTGATGACACAATGCGTACTAAAACGTCTTTTCTCGAGAAACTCACTTTTCCTCCAACTGCGACAATCATAATTTGGAGTAAATCGAGTAGAAAATATACACCAATAAAAGCCATGACTATTCGCATACGAACATCATTCCAAAGGGGCTTTAGGCAATCAACTTACCTATGCAATAGTAGATTTTGTTGGGGACTTGTAGTTGTTATTGTGTCGAGTGTTTGCATAAAATCAACAACTTCACATGGCAAATATTCCCGTTTGTACATAGTCATCACCATCATGGTCATTGCGGAAATAGGAAAACAACAATAATAAATATTGGACTATACAAACGGAGCACAATGGAATTGAAAAGGAAAATTATCGGCATAATAATAATTGTATTATGTAGGTCTGCTGTGAATGACTCATATTCCCTGTGGAGAAGATGATTCTTTCTTATTATTATTATATTCGTAAAGTAGTTGCATTTACCAGTAGTGGGCTCTACGGAATTCTAATAATTTAATGAGCGCTTAGATTTACAATATCATGGCTGCGGTTCATTGAACTCCTTCCTGCCGCTTCACAATCACATTTTAATGGAGTTAGTGTATTCTATCATTACTCTACTATGGAGGCATGCCATGTGATGATAATGTGATGATGATAATGCCATACCAAATAACAACAACACTAAAACCGAAACAGGTCCCGACATCACCGTTTCTAGTGCACTTGAGATAGAGAAGTGGTCCCACCATCAGGCAAAAATACCTATGAAGACACAAAAGACAAGTTTTGTGTCCATTTAGTTAACAAAACAAAGCAAGTTGAAACTACGCGTTGGTTGCAAAATAATATAATATGCATTATTATATACTCGTCCTAACAGAATTTAGCAGTGTATATGTCTTAAATGAACAAGTGTTTTCTAAAATGCTAAGGATAAGACAGCAAAAAGACAGCAAAAGTTGTAATTATGCAGTTGCAAAAATAGAGGTTTAAAGGGAATCGATTTTTATGAATTTTTTTTGTTTTTCATTTTTTGTTTACTCACAGAAGCAGTTTAAAGTAAGACATGTAGCAAAAAGCTTGGTATTGGAAAACTAATGGCTGAAATGCTTTATTATTTTATTGTTCATTGTCATTATGTGTTCTGCTCTAGTGTTCTATTGAACTTTTGTCATGTGCACGGCAACACATCGACGAGTCGCCTATAAAAATGGCACTCGTGCACAACAGCGAAACGAACGACAATGAGGCACGATGCTATGCATGAGTCCTCTTAATTTTCCATTAAGGGGTTGCATGCGCAAAGTATTGGCAAATTATTGGCAGTTCGAGAAAGAATTGGTCGTTTTGAATTTTTGTATGAACCAGATTCAGATAACTATGTATATAGATGCAATATAAAACGTACAATTAGTTTGTTTAATATGCATGCATATCAAAAGTTACATTTTACATCCTATTTTTTTAGAATAAGACTTGCTCCATTCATGTACAATGTCACAACGGGAGGTTCCATACATGGCATATTATGTGCGTATTATGGCATCGTAAACGCACGGTTTAATTTGAAGAAAGCTATGTAAAAACGCTAAAAATGACGTGGCTGTATTCTTTAGTTGAAAAACCGGAATATAATAAACTTTGTCCTAAGCGTGTTATGCAAAGTTTTGTATTTGAGAAAATCTACTAGACATGCATGTACCTATCTGTTTCAAGGCGCCATTGCATTGTGTTTTGCAGTTTTTTTCGGGGTAAAAGTGTACTTGAGGTTGAAGTATGTGGATTTAACTGCACTTAAATTTTGACAGAAGTATTTAGCTTGTTTAATAATGTCGGAAGAACGTTCCAATTTCCAATTATATGTGAGACCATCTAGTTTCTTTAAAGTGTCCTGTCTGCAATTGCACTTTTTCCCATTTCCGTATTTCCAACTTTCTCCAGTCTGCTAGCAGTTTGACTCCGTGTTAACACCAAAAGTGTTTTGGAAACTCTTTTGTCGTCATCATTTCTTTTGGATAGAAAAGACTTTCAGTTCACGTAGTTAAATATTAATGTCCCCTGCAAAAGCACATAAAACAAAGTAAGGCGAACTACAACTAAGCAATTTAAAGTAGGTACATTTTTAAAGCCCATAGGATGTCTTAATAATTTTTAACTGCGGATACATCTAAAAATTTAATATAATGTATTTTTGTTATTTCCTCTTTCGTTCGAGCATAACTACAATACTAATGTAATAATAATAATTTAAAGTAGGTATATTTTTAAAGCGCATAGGATGTCTTAATAATTTTTAACTGCGGATACATCTAAAAATTTAATATAATGTATTTTTGTTATTTCCTCTTTCGTTTTAGCATAACTACAATACTAATGTAATAATAATAATAATATCAATTTTGAAACATTTGCTTTTTTAAACCAGCAAGAGATATCACATCACGCAATTGCGTACAGTGAGTAAATATGCGTAAAGTTTAAATTGCTTGCATTTTGTGGATTTTATTACTTGTGCACTGTGTGCGATTTCCTCTTGTTTGTAAGACTCTACGTAGTAGCGGAGTAACAGTTAATATATAGAAACCGACACTAGATATACGCCTATTCGGCCTATTACATTTACATTTACGACGTGTTTGGTTACAGATGAAATATAAATATGTGCATTGTTGGACTAACTTAGCCTACTCTAGTTATAAGTGAGTATAAATGTAACAATATTTTGCAAGTACTTACATTTATAGAACATTCATGGAAATGGATAAAAAATGTAATAATAGGTTTGCTCAATATATTTATTATTTATTGTACAATATTTTGTATGCAGTTATTGCGATAATTTGTGTTTTCTCACTGCCTTTCTGCAGTAAACCTAATGTTCCGAATCAGCAATCATGGTAGTTGGTTGGTATGCCGTGCAATGTATGTAGCTTAAAAATTCGTGATAATGAAAAGATACAATCACATAATGAGTAGCATGCGATGAGACTGATGCGATGTAGTCAGATAATTTGTTTATTTAACTCCTTTTAATAGACAACAAAATAAAGTGTTGCCATTTTTCTGCCTAGCTCAACCAAATCGCTCGAGTGAATGGTGGTTATAAAAATGTGCAAATAGGCAGATTACAAATTGAAATGCCAGTAGTTCATGTTTTATGATAGCGTGCATTTGTGCATTATGAAAGCTTGAATGGTTTTTGAGAAAGCCTTCTAGTCTAAATTCAATCTCGTGTTCATATTACTCGACCACACTCATCAGAGAATAATGCAAAATCTTTGACGTAATAATTATTTAGTGATTGAAATTTTTAAAAATTGACTAGAGATTTTATAATGAAAGAAATTTATTCAGAAAATAGTTTATCCCTAGTTAACTGGTAGGTAAAATTTGTGATGAATTAAAGAAGCGTGTAGTGTTGAAATTATTTCAAATCAAATTTTCCAATAAAAGTGTTTTTGATTCTGTTTTCAGAAATCAGGACGGTGTAAGCATGGGGGCTAAAGTTGGAATGGCGTTTTCCATGATCATCACCAGTATTTTTCTGGTGGCATCTCTGGTTCTTGTGCTCTTTTGGGTTTTCATGTATCGTGGAGGATATGCTTGGCAGGTATGTGAACTATAAACAACGTGTTTGTGATCAAATAAGCAGTTTACAACAAATTTGAACTTGCATATTTAAATGTGTATTTTTATATTCGTGTAGGAAAATCCCACCAAGGAGTTCAACTGGCATCCTACTTTGATGGTTGCTGGATTCATTTTCTTTTCTGGATTTTGTAAGCTAATTATAAATATATTTTTACTATATGGTTATAAGTTATAGCTTTGAGCATGTTTTATGTAAATGTTTTTCTTTGTTGCAGCTATGCTTTTCTATCGAATGATGACATGTTGCAGGAAAATTTATGTGAAACTCCTTCACACGATATTTCATGCATTTGCCATCGCTTGCATTGCCATTGGCTTCCTAACAGTGTGGGACTCTCATGAGTAAGTGTCAATACATGTGCACTTATCCAACGGAGGAATTAACATCAATCTCTAGCCAATCTATAACACAAATAGACTGCAGACTTTGGAGAAAAGACGAATACGTAACATTAACCTTTTTACTTAATTTTACTTATTTTTTCCTTCACACGATATTTCATGCATTTGCCATCGCTTGCATTGCCATTGGCTTCCTAACAGTGTGGGACTCTCATGAGTAAGTGTCAATTTAGATATATCTATCCAATTATGAATTACAGATGACTCTGTAACACAAATCGAGTGCAAGCTTTAGAGAAAAGACAAATGCCTAACCATTAACCTTTTTTACTTACTTTTGCTTACAGGTTGGCAAACCCGAAAATTCCAAACTTTTACTCACTGCACTCGTGGCTCGGATTAACAACAATGGGTCTTTTTGCAATTCAGGTATTTGAGTGTTGCTTTTAATCGCGCTGTCTATTTTTGAGTTCGGTACTGGAAATTATAACGTTTTAATTAAACATCTATCTATCTATCTATTTGCAGTTTGTCGTGGGCTTCTTCAGTTTCCTTATCCTACTTTGTTGTGAGGGCGCTACTGCTGCTTGCAGAGCTTCTCTTGTTCCAACTCATGCAACTTTTGGCCTGAAAATTCCAAACTTTTACTCACTGCACTCGTGGCTCGGATTAACAACAATGGGTCTTTTTGCAATTCAGGTATTTGAGTGTTGCTTTTAATCGCGCGGTCTATTTTTGAGTTCGGTACTAGAAATTATAACGTTTTAATTAAACATGTTTATCTATTTGCAGTTTGTCGTGGGCTTCTTCAGTTTCCTTATCCTACTTTGTTGTGAGGGCGCTACTGCTGCTTGCAGAGCATCTCTTGTTCCAACTCATGCAACTTTTGGCCTCATCACTTTTGTAATGGCTGCCGCCACTGCCGTGACAGGATTAACGGAAAAGGCTCTTTTCGAACTCAAGTACGTTTACTAAAGTTATTGCCTTTTTTATATCCATTATTTTAGGCATACATACTTCATATTTCCGCTGCAAACGTTTGCAATGTGTTTTAAATAGCACTACTGCCGTTTCTTCTGATCATAAATTTTTCTTCAAGTTTTTTTCTTGCTTTGATATATATTTTGTTTATGTCACCAGTTACTGTTTTTTGTGTTTGTTTTTTTATTTTTTATTGTTTTCCTTTGTTTTATCCGACTACATAGGCAGCCTTTGTACAGTCAGTGGGCAAGTACCGAGGCGATCATCATTAATGTTCTTGGAGTTGTGATTGCAGCAGCAGCTATTTCCATTACTTTCACCCTCAGTGTTCCCTCGATCAGAAATAAGACGCCCATGAGAATGACCTATCATACAGACCTCTAAAATCCTAATATTGTATCTGTGCCCAAAAAATGTACAGACCAAATAATTTGTTAGCCTTTCCAGTTAGGAAGCCATTTAAAATCACAAATTTATTCAATGATGTATAGGTACGTATACTGGTGTGTAAATTTTGCTGCATTGAAAGCCCCGTTATCTTTAAAAAATAGCAGTTTTAGTCTGGAAAATTAAATTCATCTATTTGCCGTTTGTTGTTCTCTAGTTTTATATTTTGAAAGATTTTGTACAAGGCAGTTTAAAGAGAACTATCCAAATGAAAGTGAATCTTTTATGTAAGAAGTTTTTGATCTACTATTATTGACATCATAGAAAGAAATCCTAATGTATATGATCATATATTATAGTAAAACGTAAAGTATATGAGTTAACAATGATAGCATACAATTTTTACTCCCTACAAACAAACTCAGTGTCAGTGTGTCTTATAATATCCAAACTAAAATTGATTAGCAGCTTGTGAATTAATTCTGGAGGATGAATATGACGTAAGTGTAGTTTGATGAACGTGTGTTATCACCAAGCAAGATGGAGAAATGAGATTAAGATTTTCAATGTGACGTTACAGAATTTTAATGTATATTAGATAGGTTTAGATAGGATGATAGACCCGCTTTTAGTGTAATTTTATTTTATAGTTTATCCGTACAATAATTTTTATTCTTGGTTGTATTATTAGTTCAAATATCTATATACAATCGTTTATGTTTCACTTAATAAAACGTTATTATTATTTTATGTGTGACTGTGTAAAAAAAATGCTAATTGAATGTTTCCTTATTTTATTCATTAATTTTGTTCATTTTTGCCATCTTCAGTAAATAGTTTTTATTCTTGGTTGTATTATTAGTTCAAATATCTATATACAATCGTTTATGTTTCACTTAATAAAACGTTATTATTATTTTATGTGTGACTGTGTAAAAAAATGCTAATTGAATGTGTCCTTATTTAATTCATTAATTTTGTTCATTTTTGCCATCTTCAGTAAATAGTATAATTCAACATTGTATGGAATATTTTGAATATTTGGCTTGACCTGAACACGCATAAACTATCATTTTCCTATTATGTGTTAAAATCCACAAACTTATTTATATTTTTCAAAGAGAAAACTACCGTATAGAAAACGAGGAGGCAATCATCCTCAACGTGTTGGGAATGGCTATTGTTGGATCACTGATTTTTATGACGTGTTCCATTCGTCCACATTCACCACGTCGAGCAAGCTCGGTTACTTCAGAGGAATAAAAACAAACTTGAGTAGGCGTTCTGTAAGTGTGTGGAGAACCACGACCACCTCCTTCCCTGTTCCTTTGATCCTTTTACAAATTCAATTAATAATTCTGAAAAAAGCAAGGATTATGAAGTGTGTTTACTTCCGTATTTTGAAGTCATTATTATCGATACGAACCCCATAAAACATTCATTACTCAAAGGTATTCCATCAACTTCTTTCAAGTTTTACCGTTAAAAGGGAAAGTTTCAGCATAAAAATAATAATAATGTGGTCAGTATTACAACTTCGAAAAAAATCTTGTCAAAGTAGCATTCATATATAAGTTGCAAGCAATTTAATTCAAACTTGTGTTTTAAATTTTAAATAGTTTTAGTGTATTTATTCGTACGCTTGTACGGGTAACAAATTATAGTATGTTTTGCAAGTTTGCAAGATGCCATGAAGCGTAAGCTAACAATCACTAAAGATTATCAAATATTACAAAGTAAAAGTTACGTGGCCTTTGTCATGAAATCGGACTCAGGACTACGGACAAGAAAATATAAATGGTAGCTCCATATTTACAAAAAATATCAATAAAATTGTTGTGTATGCTGTCATAAATATTTATATGATATGTATGTACTTTGTACGTAATTTTATGTATTTATATATCAATTTTTGTATCTAGGATTGCAGGTTTTTAGATCTCAGTTTCTCATACATCTTCTTCGTCATTCGTCGTACAACTTATTTGTCCCTTGTTGCACGACATATAATACGAGTACAATCCTACGCAATGTTTAATCATATATTGAACGTAAATGAAGGGATTTTTGATGTAAAAGTTTTAGATGTGTTGAAAATGGCTGTGAAGTACCCACTTTTTTCGAATTCTTTTAAAAAATAAACAAATTTTTAACAAATTAAAATTCATGCTTACATATAGAAATTTTGAATGCGCTTTAGCAGAATATCCTCCTGTCACAATAATACACAAAACCACTACAAAGAAAAGTATTTTATATAAAAAGGACAAAATATTATAAGCATACATGTCGTTCGATGCCGAAATTAGTTCTTTGTACAAGTTTCTATAATGAGCTTCTCTTTTCTAAAAAAGCATATGTATACAGCATACATGCCTACATATCAATACTTTGTGTTATTTCCAACATATTTTGCTTTGTATAGGATGTCATTTCATTCACGTTAACCAGATTAAACGGAATACCACAGGAAGCAACTGGCTCAAAAGAGTACTTTAACGGACAAAAGAAGGAAGCAATTAGCAGCCGTGTGGGAACCTGTTGTTTGGTTGGTACTTAAACCCACTGTAATATTCGTTACATCGTTTCTACCAACATATCCACGCAACTTTACGAATTTCATTGGCTTGTGTTCAACTCAGATGCTGATGCTACCGTGTAATTTAGAGATATGAGCATATGCTGGTTTAGAGTGCAGATGTATTAAAATGACATACAAGAAAAATAAGTATGAGCGGAAATTGCTTTTCTTACCTGAATACATTATTACTTTCTATCCGTACCAAGCTGTTAGCCATTCACTTTTTATGGTAAAATTCAGATAGCATACTGTTAAAAATGTCGTTTCAAATGCTTGCATTTTTGTCTGTTAAAATTTTCTTATCACACGATAGCCTAGATAAATGGGGTAAAAGTAGATAACCTGCAATAAAATTTACAGAAATATTCCAGACTGCTGCTACCGTAGCTCTTCCTTCCTTTCTATTCCATTGTTCTGTTTCGGAAAATATTCAAGTGGAGAAAGTAGACTAAGCCACACCGTCTAGAAGATATTTCCAAGATATAATAAAGTAGGCCTTTCGGGTAACAACAAACAAATAAACCCAATTTTCATGGCTCCAAAAATGCTAAGCGTAATCTTTTTTATCATCCTCCTGTAAAAAAAGAATGCCGTTGCAACCGCTTGCGGCTGACGTTTCGAGGATTTTAGCGGTATACGAAACAACAGGACGAAACTTTTATTTTGTGTGTTGAGAAAGATAGAGATTTATGCATTATTTATTATTCATAAAGTAAGTACATTATTTATCAAATCACATTCATTCAGCAATAGGGCAGGCATATAGGCAAGCAGACTTAAAAAATAATATATCTACATAGACATCCTTTATACTTTTATTGCTATTTCGGAGTGACGATGATGAGCCTCAATTACATGCATGTTATGTTTTATAACAACTTGTAAGCCATTAATTTCCATCTATAATGATTACAATTCGGCTGATTGGGGTATCCGTGTATTACATTATGAGGCATCTCAAGAAGAAGAAAAATTTCTATTGTTTGTTGGCATTTTTTTGTGATTTATTGCTGCAAGCAATCTGCATCGCATTGGGTTTTATAAGTCTCTGTCACTTTTGCAAAGAGATCATGCTGCGCCGTGTACAGGTATATGCAGACAATGATTGCCATTGTAATTCCACACAACAGCATGATGCGATAATACATAAATATTTTGATTTTCAGTCCACTACTGCCTCCCTCCACTGTTTTCCTTAAAGGCCGAAATAAAGACAAATAAAAAACGGCACCGTCTGCAAAAATGGGGACAACCCAAGTAACACTGTGCCATGCAGAAAGTATTTCTCAAGATTTAACATATCTTGAAGATCTGTGTTACCCAAGTAACACTGTGCCGTGCAGAAAGTATTTCTCAAAATTTAAGATATGTTGAAGAGTCTGTGTTTTGAGATGTAATGTCAACGATTTTCATAATGATTATTATATTTCATGTGAACATACTTAATTTAAAACATACACGTACAAATATGTCGATTTTTCCTTTAAATCCAATTCACAGTGTTTATTCACTTGAATACATATCTACTAAAAAATTCTGTTGGTGGTTCTTCCTTACCACCATGCAATGCCCCGGTAGAAGTAAATGTAGATTCTTCTGTTGGTGGTTCTTCCTTACCACCATGCCCCGGTAGAAGTAAATGTAGATTCACTAGAACATTAATCTACACAAGAATAAAAGTGCAACAACAAGATTTTTGGTATCTTTTCAACTAAACTACTTTTTCAACGCGTAACGATGCCTAGCAAAATCAGGGACCATTTTTTCTAAATTGGTTGCCAAACTGCTTCCTCTACACATGTAGGTACTATAGGTATACACCTTGGACGACGGCGGACGAAAAGATGATGACGATCCAGTGAGGATTCCTGATTTCTACACGACGACGACGACGGTGATCATGCAGTTTTTCTCTTCTTATATAACATCTTTAAAGACCACCATAATAATATACGGTAGCTGTGTATTCATCTTATTATTACAAAGTGGACAAGGTTAAAGACCTCATCTCATCGGTCCATCGCTGCTGATTGGGGCTGTGTGAGTAAGTGCGATTGGCTGCAAAACTGACTAAAGAAGTGAGAGTACATTTTAAATAGTAATTTAAAGGTAAAGGAGCAAGTTTTCCCAATGCATGCAACTAACTACGATCCAGTCCAATGTTCTATGTAACATCGTCCTGCACTTTGCAAATGATAAAATACCTTATAATTTGACAACATTTTTGATTATTGAAAATACTCCTTGCGTTTAAGATAAATGCAGTTGTTGCATTCAATGCCGGTTCTCCGTCTCGTATGCAAATTTCCTGCTAAATTATGCACGTTTTGTGGTAACATTTTCGTTTCTCAACACAAAAACATCTATCTGTATAGCCACAAAACTATTGATTGTTATTGCGATCGTATGATACATTACATTGTCATCTCGCCTTGAATATAACTGCAGAAAAAATAATAGTAGATTAGGCATCATAAAACATTTTCAACGTCAGCATTTGAACGTTTCTTTACAACTATAACCGTTGGTTTTATATGAAAGCCGTGAACACACTGGTCACATAAGATGTATTTTCATTTGTTGATTTATGCCTACAACATCCTTCGATTCATCCTCTCTAATGCCTACAACATCCTTCGATTCATCCTCTCTAATGCCTACTTAAATATTATTATTATAAAGTAAGTGACGACTTTTTTCCGATAGAAAGCTTCCTGCTGCCAATAATTACATCAACAGTACCACCATCGCCGCCGCAATCAAGAAAAAAAGAATTGCTCTCCCTGGATAATAAAGTTGACCTTTGAAAATGAGAATAATTGTTTTGCTGGCTCGCAATCTTTTCCTTCATCAGCTATTATGCACGCAATAATTGCATGTACAGCTTTAAGTCAGTTGTACGGAACATCATTAATCTTTTCAAATGATTAAATTCGATGATGAATTTATCATGAAAATGCCTGTCAACAGTACTCAGAGCAGAATACAACAGGTTGACTACATTGAGTATGAATAAATAAAGCTTTCTTGTCAAATCAGAGTGCAAACAATTTACAAAGTGATGATAAATTAACTCATCGTCTTGTTGCACGTCAAGTACATCATAATATTATTATGAATAATTATTTTGCTGCTCGACCTGTAACTGTTTTATGACTTTTACACTGTACTTTTACTTCTATATCGCTATAAGTCTATATTGTTGCACAATCCCAATGTTCACATGCACCTTCTTGCAATACATGCATATGTGAATGACTATTATATTAATTACATTACTGATCCCACAAGTGATGATAATAGAGTTGTTACAAGAAGGCTCTTTATTAATTAACGGACATATCTCCGATGGGAAACAAGACACCGTTCGGCATTCCTGTGGCTAGCTTGATTACAGTGCACAACTGTTGAAGTGGTTGTTGGGGGACAGAAAGCTTGTCTTTAATTTTTTAAACGAGTACAAGAAATATTAACAAACCACTGACAAAGTATTTGCTTAGCACAAGAAGAGCGATAGTAGGTAATCTGAAGAATCCATGTGAAAGTCATAGACACACAATTTTCTTGTCCTTTCTACGGACGTACGTTGTATCCAATAAAATTTTATGGGAGTTAATTGACTTTAAGCTGTTTCAGCACTTTTGCCAACCTATGGCAGCAATTTTACTGTGAGCTGTCTGTTTGTGTTGCAATAAAGCACATTTCTGAGTGTAGAAAATAGTTTACAAATCGTAAATAATACAGTGTATTTTTTATGCAAGGGCATGTAAGTAATAATTAAAAACGGTTTATAAAAAACCATGTTATATGCTAGGTACATACTGGTCGTAAAGTCTCGTGAGGAGGTAGTAATGTTCACTTTTACTGGTTCCCTTTACTTAGAATTCAAGTATACAAGGTATACAATTTTTTGCAGATTAAAAACAGTTTCATTATACATGTAAGCTAAAGAAAGTATTCAATAATAATAATAATAATAATTCAGTAATGATACAACTATAGGTAAGTTATTATTGTTTTCTAGCAGGAATCCACATTTTGCTTGTTTGAATGTGAACATTTTTCCTGTTGTGCAACGACAAAGCCTTTTGTCTTTTTTCTCCAAAATTCGGATGAATTCCAAGTTGACAGATTCCAGATTTTGCCCCGGTGAAAGTGAAAATTGCTGCTTTCGACGTTTAAAAAAATGGTAATACACACACGTTGCTCCTCCTAATTCTCCCTAACAGTAACCTTTTAATATTGCAGTGCTGATATGGACGACAAATCCTTGCCAATTAAAAGTTAAAACAGTAAAAAAAGGTTCCGTCGACAAAGTTCTAGGTCTAGGCAGGCATATTAGCATTGAAATGTTGAAATGATATTCAATGGCTTCATAAATCCATTAACTCAAAGATGTTCAAAGTTTTCCACGAGATTCAACTAGCATTAGCACACTACGCATTCAATGTACATATAGATATAGGTTGGCAAAAACTGCTTTTTTATCCCTAATTTGTCGCCAGCGCGTCTCTTTGTATATTTTTAAAAAAAGTTTCGTCGACAAAGTTCTAGGTCTAGTCAGACACATTAGCATTGAAATGTTGAAATGATATTCAATGGCTTCATAAATCCATTAACTTAAAGATGTTCAACGTTTTCCACGAGATTCAACTAGCATTAGCACACTATGTATTCAATGTACATATAGATATAGGTTGGCAAAAACTGCTTTTTTATCCCTAATTTGTCGCCAGCGCGTCTCTTTGTATATTTTCCCATAAATGTTACGTATTCAGAAAAGCAGAGCCAAAACAAATAATAAATATTTATGAAAATAACAAAACTCTAAAGGCCATGCATGCCAAATTAGCGCATAACAGCATAGAATACCCAGAGAGGTCTGGCAGCTCCAGTCATGTGAATACCAGTTTCTCCCTGGTCTTGTACAAATTATAAGAATGCATACATACATTTACAATTACAACACTACATTTCGTATTACAAAAGGGGATACAGTAAGTTTGTAAAGAAGCTAACGAAGTGTTAATCTTTGAAGACCGTAGAACATGACAGCCGTGACGTGAAGTTTTTTATATATATGCAAATATCCATTTCTAAATCATAACTTTTAATAAATTTGTATTCAAATTAGAGCTGATGTATTTTTTTGGTCTTGTACAAATTATAAGAATGCGTACATACATTTACAACACTACATTTCGTATTACAAAGGGGATATAGTAAGTTTGTAAAGAAGCTAACGAAGTGTTAATCTTTGAAGACCGTAGAACATGACAGCCGTGACGTGAAGTTTTTTATATATATGCAAATATTCATTTCTAAATCATAACTTTTAATAAATTTGTATTCAAATTAGAGCTGATGTATTTTTTATTAAATTTTAACGAAAACAATAGGTCTAGAGAATCAAATAAGAAAGAAAGAAACTAGCCAAAACAAAATACTTTTCACTTTATTATTATTGAAGCCAGCAATTTGGGAGCAAGAAAGAATATTTTGACAGCCGTGACGTGAAGTTTTTTATATATATGCAAATATCCATTTCTAAATCATAACTTTTAATAAATTTGTATTCAAATTAGAGCTGATGTATTTTTTTTTATTAAATTTAAACAATAGGTCTAGAGAATCAAATAAGAAAGAAAGACACTAGCCAAAACAAAATACTTTTCACTTTATTATTATTGAAGCCAGCAATGTGGGAGCAAGAAAGAATATTTAAAATGTCTTTTGAACAACATTCTTGTAACCAAATCGTTGTATTGGGACATTATTTGCATAGGAAGGATGTGTAGGTAGATTTAATTGACATTACCAGCGTAAAAATTCAATTGCGGTTCAAGTATAAAGGAGAATAAACAGTTTTGAACACTTTCCTGTAACAAACCAATGAGATGTGTATACTTGTTCATATTGTGCTATCATACCTGCAGTGTTGGTGTTTTATAAATCGGACCAACTTGGGAGCAAGAAAGAATATTTTAAATGTCTTTTGAACAACATTCTTGTAACCAAATCGTTGTATTGGGACATTATTTGCATAGGAAGGATGTGTAGGTAGATTTAATTGACATTACCAGCGTAAAAAATTCAATTGCGGTTCAAGCATAAAGGAGAATAAACAGTTTTGAACACTTTCCTGTAACAAACCAATGAGATGTGTATGCTTGTTCATATTGTGCCATCATACCTGCAGTGTTGGTGTTTTATAAATCGGACAAACTTTTTATCTCTTTTTAAAATATCAGGGAACAGTTAAAAGTTGATTTTAGGCGACGTTTTATGCTACAGCAGAATGTTGAATGTTTTCTCAAACTTTTCTTATTTGCAAATTAAAATTCACCATGATCATTAATCTTTCGCAGTGTTTCAAGTGTAAAAACGCATAAAATTTTAAACTTTAGTTCAGTCAATAAATTTATCTGAAGAAAACTTTGTATTTTATATTTGCTTAACCTTCAGGTTATGATTTGGGTTTACTTTCAATTCAATCACAAATTTACATTAGTGCCTTTTGTTCATTTTAACGAAACTAAAAGTTTATATCCATGTTCTTATTACTAATCAATTCAAAAAAATTCCCACCCATGATATGAAAC
>JAANSP010001676.1:0-14639 GCA_036850745.1 Homidia socia | reverse complement strand
GAAAATAATCATAATGTGTATCTTCGGCTTTAGAGGTCATTCATGTGTCAAAAGTCGGAAAAGCCCTCTTGATTCCATTTCAATGCTGCGGGATTGCTTACCAGTAGTACTTGGTGGTGATTATTTACGTTATGTCAAGTGCAGTACTTGACGTAAGCAGTAAAGATTTAGATTCAGGTGCGAAGGGTCAAGTTGTAGTTGGTTGAGTTTTTGAATTTTGGCAAACTGAAAATAAAAATCTGACGCGTGGGATGCAAACGAAAGTATTACCAGATCTCCCTAGATTTACTTTATCATCGTTACCAGTTACCAAACTCAACAGTAATATTGTGACAAGTAATTCAATGGGATTCAATATTCAATAAAAGTTCAATTACTGTGCTAAATAAATATAAATAATATGCACGACGTGTTGCTGTCATTTTGTTAGTCTGATTTTCAAGCCAACAACTAACATTTCACCCAAGTATCTGATTTTCATCTGTTTTTACTAGAGTTACTCCACTCCAGGATTGCTAACTAAGGCAATAGTTACTCCGTCATTTACAGTGGAAATTATGTGATTTATTAATTAGTTAAAACTATTATAGTAATGAAGGACAGTAAGTATCAAGTACCTAGCCAAAGAGATCATTTCTTACTTTTTCGCTACTCTCTGGAAACCAACTAATTTTTACGGAATATGTTTCTTTCCTGTATTTTGCAGATCTCTTTTAATTTTTGTTCCATTTCCGACAAAGTGGACACCACATAATAAATACTAGTCAGGATATGGTTGCTTCTTCACTCCGAACAACTTCACTCTTACAATATTTATTTGCTGGTGTATGAACAATGCGTTTCAGTAAAGTCAGTGGTATTCAAGAAACCTGTTGTAGTTAAATAAGGCAATAAGTGTATATTTAATGTATTGTCTTCATAGAAACATGTGCTTTTGTAGAGATAACTAAATGTAAATGGAACTCGTACAAATTCTAAGCTTAGGTATATTTAAGTTGGTCCGTTTCGTTCGTTCAAATGTTTGAGTTATGTTTATGCTTTTGTTTTGAAATGAAAATACATACATATTTATAAAAAATGATACGAGGGACTACTGCACAGTTTCATGAAATTTCGCCGCTGTCCCATTTTTTTGAATAATATTACTAACACTAAAGCAAAGTGGAGATGGTTTTGGTTGCAAATAATATTCATAATAATAAATAGTTGTTGCAGAAAACGAACAGTTTTACGTTTTTATTTCCCTTTTTATATATACTTTTCTTCATTTTATTTATTTTAATTTTAATTTACATGAAAACATCTGGAGGAGCCTCTTTGCTTAGTTTCTCGTCCTCGAATGTAACTGTCTTGGAACGAGTTGGACGTGGAAGGGTGGCCGAGGAGCGACCGCAGCCAAAGTTCATATTGCCCAAAGTTGTCATTTCAACGACATTGGGCTGCGGCGCAAAAAACTCTGTTGCCATGCTTTTGGGCACAAAATATTCGTCTCCCTGTTAATTAAAAGAGAAAAGGAAAGGACGCTAGTCGTAAAGTAGGAAACAGACGCGTCAAACGGGAAAATGAGAATTTTCCTTTCTGATTTTGTTGCTGAGACTAAGACGAGGAGAATGGGAAGAAGAAGAAAAGCCTTTTTTATGAGAAATGCGTGTCGAGATGATGAGACCAGTGTGGGCTGTAAAAACCACATACTACACACATGTGACTCATATGTGACATGCTCACAGTCCAGAAGAAGGACGAGGACAGAGAGGAGCAGCGACGACGAAGAAAATGGGCATTTGCATTATTTCCATAAAACGAGCTTTCTCTTCTTCCCATCTCCTCTTTCTTTCTCTCTGCGTTTATAATAATAAATTGCTTTGCTTATAGTTTTGTAGTGGTGGTGCTTACCATTGTCGTATTGGTACTGTCTAACGTAATATGTTGTAACCCTACATGATTTTCCACTGGAGGAGGTGTCTCCTTTTTGTTGTTTTGTGGTCAGGAGATTGGACGATGATACTGACGACCTCGGCCCGTTTTGCTCCGAACAATTTCCTCTTGAACGAGATTAAATACCGTTGAAATCAGTGCCATTCCCAGCAGAATGTACACTGAAGATACCAACAATGAAACCTGATATAAAAAAGTAAAGATTTTTTTATTATAGTTTATGTCATAATTACAAGTAATCACCGTTATCATGATCACAATAGACTATGAAATCACCAAGACAAAAGCTATAGAACAAGTCGATTAATTAGCTTTGGCTATTATTGGGAAATTAGAAAAGTTAATTTACTTTCCTAATCACCCCCATCACCATCATTATGAATAGCAGCAACTTACATGCTTTGAAAGATGAGGATCCAGCATGCCTCCAAAACCAATTGTCGCTAATGAAGCAAAACAAAAGAAAATTGCGTCGACAAACGGCCAGTCCTCCAGCCACCAAAATATCCCCGCTCCGCCGCACAGGTAGGCGAACACGAGTATCAAGGAAACTGGAATAGGTACGCCACAGCTACCTCGTTTCTGCTTAAACACGCACACAAACAGACACAAAATTTAATTGAAAACTTGAACATTTTCCTTATTATGCATGTAAAGTAGCTTGATTATTTCAGTAATTTCACAAAACTCATCAGTTCACCACTGTTACCTACTCTTCCAATCATCCTCCCTTCCTGTTACCAAGAACAAAAAATATAAAAATACCCACATAATGTTTTTTATATGGCTTTCCATCCACACCTCTACATCATCATCGTATAACCATCACCACGTATAAATACCCACCTTTTTCAAAAATAGAGCTGTTTTTCAATTTTATGCAACAAAATCCAATTTCCAAACTATTTACTGCAAATTGGATACGTGTGTTTTTGCTAACTCACATCAGCACCAGCAGCAGAGCCTCCAACAAACCCAACCAACACCACATCATCATCATTACTTTCCTCTTATTCGACTTTCTCTCTTTCTGATGACGATGATGATGATACAGCTACTTTGTAATAATATGTTACACTCCAGCAGCTAGCTACCTATTTCCTGCTTAATTTCCTTCTCCACTGCACCATGACACCATGCTTCTTCTAATTCTACCTCCTATTTACACACTCACTCTCTCAATCAGCTTTTCTACACATAGCTAACCATCATGTTGATCATCACCATCATCCTCCTCATCATCTTAATATGCCATTATCACCATTTCCCTCCACCAGCATCACCAAAAACAACAACAACATTTATACTCCCAATAGCAACGCCAGTGCACAAACACTCACATGCAGTCTTCTTTCAGCTAATAGTACTGACTGACTGACTAATATGACAAGTGTGTGAAGACACGGTGTCCTTATTTCTGTGTAATGCGATGCTACTTTGTTAGTGTCAAATGAACAGGAAAAGAAAGCATATCTTGTACATAGTAGAAATAATAGTAGTAGCAGTGGTAATGCGGACGCGGAGATGAGCAAAATTAGCATCGTCAACGTGTTTATTACTTCAAGTCGTTGTGCATGAGGATGACGATGAGAGCGCGAGAAGACTTCAGAGGATCCAGTCATTTTGCAACATGACACGTTTTTATTTAGCAAAGTAAATAAGTACCAGACTTCCAGGAACTACTTTGTTTGCAAGATGGTAAAAAAATGGATGTCAAATGAATCAAAATGCCGCTACTACTATGCTATTGCTTGCCGCTGCAGCAAGAGAGAGAAAGAGAGAAGCTCTTTTTGAAGTGTTGTTTGAAGTTGACTAAGACTTTGCTCATGTTTCTCTTTATGTTGTGTCTGCTAACAAATAGATCATATAAAGTAAATAGGAAAGCTTGTGTAAGGATTTCTTTCTGTGCTACTCTCTTTCTGCCAACTTGCTTCAAGTATAATACAAATAAGGCAAGGAAATTGAGTAAAAGAGTTACTTGAAATAAAAATAGTTTTTTAAAGAAATGTTTTCTTTCACCATTTTAATACTTTTTCTTTACTTTTTGCACAAAAAAATCTCGTCCATTAATGGTTTCGTAAGACTTTCATTTTCCCAGAGCGCATCCATATTGGTACATAATATAATATATATACTTAAGGAGCACGTAAAAATCCGTTAAGGGAATCGTAATAATCTTTTCCATTTGATCAAGCTGCCGCTGTTGTTGTTGATGATGATGAGGATACCTTTTGCTGGCATAAAGAACCCTATAAATTTTATCATTACAATAGGGAAAAAAGAAGCATGTTTACAGACTAGTATTAATGATGCCATATACCTATCATCATCATTATCATCATCAACATAGGTCAGGTCGTCCTTTATGTACCTTCTTATCATTTACCTCCCATCTTGAAATAATTCAGATTTCTCTCTAAAAGCAAAAAAGACACCCAAACTGGCATTCTGTAGAATAGAATGACGACATACTCATGTGCTTAAGTACCTGTCTGCTTTTTCAGGGAGAACATTCACTACCTAAAAATATATATAATATGCAGGTCGTCCATTTATTACGAAAAGTATACTGTTTCAGTAAAAAAACGGGAAATTGAGTTGAGAAAATCGTAGGCACTACCTGTAAAGTTAACTGTAAACTGTGGAAAATGGAGCAAAAGTACTACTCATTGTGAAAAAATAACAAGTTTTGTTCAAAATAGATGCAAAATGACTGCGCATTTTTTCTGTTGTCATTCAAGATAAGCGGTATAATATTGCTGCTCCTTCTCCACCATTTACCATCTACTCTTTTTTACTTTTTCATTTTATTGCCCATCAAACCTTGTCTAGACTGTTCTATAAAGCTCTTGTGTCAATAATTAAACTAGTGAGCTGGTGAAATGGAAAGACCAACTTGGCAACAACAACATGATGATGATGGTGAGGAGGAAGAGGAATGAGTTAAATGGAGAGGTTTACAGAAACTGTTACTATATATTTTTTGTTTCAAGTGGCAAAAAAGATTGGGAGGATGATGTGGACAGTAGTAAAAAAAATTGAGAGTGCTTACCACGATTTTTGAGTATATCGTTCGAATTCCTCGAGATAAAAAGTCCCCGACAGTGGCCAAGTAGCAGAGCGTAAGTGGAATTGCCCACTGCAGCATAGAACACTGTTAAAATACGACCTGGTAATGACTTTGGACTTACACTTCCGTATCCTGGAACGGGCAGCATGACATTTTGGCAAGTGGAAGAAATAATAAAAAAAATTTGTTAAACCAGCCGAAAGACAGGCGTAGGTATTTGTTTTACATGCAGACATAATAATACTCGGGCCTTTTTATACGTTTTAAGTCACAAGTACTTGAAGGGACTGGTGGATGGACACGACGACAACGCGTTCTACTTGCAAGGAAACACTCGAAAAAAGAATTGACAGCTCACTTGTACTACTACTACTACCAGTATATATGTATATTTATTTAGCTGTTTACTTTTTCTATTGAGGAGGAGCACAAATGGAGAAATAGTAGGAGCGTGATTAATTTGGCAAGAAAAGGTGATGATGATATGGCGGAGGTGTGAGATGACAAGGAAACCAGAGAGAAATGACGGAAGATAGCGCAAGGAAATTGGAAAATTGTCTGTGATGGTTATATAGGTAGTAATAATAATAAATAAATAGCACTTCCTTTTTCCAAAGTTGACCTGCTATTCAAGAGAGGGTCATTCAAAGGCTTGCTTGTTGAGAAGGAGAAGAATTTTTTTCAAGGTAGGAAGGGTACACATTCAGAAAATTACTTTTGGACGTGACATACGTATAGAAAACCGTATTATTATGCTGGTAGCCATCAAGTATATTATTGTTATGATTGTGATGAGGAAAAGAAGGAAAAAATATCTATGTATACATATAGGTAATAATGATGATGATGGTATAAAAAAGTTGGTACATTTTTATTATTACAGGCCATCATACCGATTGTCGTAATGAGTGTAAGCGAGTACAAAAGAGCAGCAGGGAAATTTTCAAACGAGTCCTCTCCTCCGCCATAATGGTTGTCTCTGGTTGGTCGTCCAAAGTCAACGTCGTCAATGGAAAAGAGCTGCCTTAAAATCTCGTCTTGGAACTGCTGCAACTCCAACTCGGCGAGTTGTGTCCAGTTGGACTCGTAAAAGACGTTTAGTTCTATTGTTAGTGCCCTGTGTGGAATTAAAAATTCATTTATTTTTCCATCATCATCATCATATCATCCAACTGAAAAAGAAAGACAGAGAAAAAACAACAAAGACCTTCATGTTTCTTTTTTTACATCCCTTAACAATACAAGATACTGCAGCAGCAGCAGTAGTGTTGTTCATGGCGTTATTGTCACGTTCAACTAGGTATACTGTTTTTTTTAACTTTTGTTCTTTCTACATTTTATACTCTCAACAAAATATTATTTTATGATGATGTTGATAACAACAACGACCCTGCTGCTGCTCCTCTTACTTATTTTCATTACAACTTTGCTGCTGCTTTCATCTTTTCATAAGCTAACAACAAAGACCTTCATGTTTCTTTTTTTACATCCCTTAACAATACAAGATACTGCAGCAGCAGCAGCAGTGTTGTTCATGGCGTTATTGTCACGTTCAACTAGGTATACTGTTTTTTTAACTTTTGTTCTTTCTACATTTTATACCCTCAACAAAATATTATTTTATGATAATGTTGATAACAACAACGACCCTGCTGCTGCTCCTCTTACTTATTTTCATTACAACTTTGCTGCTGCTTTCATCTTTTCATAAGCGAAAATAGAATATCTAATGTAATAATATAGAAAGACGACTAGAGCAAGAGCAGCAGCAGCAGTGTAGTAGCAACATCATCATCATCATCTTTTACTTCATCTTCACAAGCATCAAGGGTAAACGAAGAAAAGTGCATTTTAAGCTGTTATGTGATGTGAGCCAATTATTTTAAGTATGCCAAGAAAATCCCTGAGCATTTTTCCCCTGTCCTCTCTCTTCATCACCATCTGCAACTTTTTTTCCTAATCTCTCAAAGTGCTCTTCTCTACATTTTTTTACTCCTTTATCATTACTGGTGCTGATTCTTGGTAGTCTGCCTCCACGAGTTTTGTGATGCTACTGTATTATTATTATTATTATAACTGCTACTCCTGCCACTCACTTCACTACTGTCATTATTATCCTAATAAACAAGTTCCTCACCAAAGATAAAGGAATCACATCACAACAACATTACACACAGGGCATCTTGTTCCTTTTTTGTACCCGTCAAATCTTACAAAGTGCACATTCTACACCATTGCACTCTACTGCCCTTAATAATCCTTTCCGTTTTTTTCTCCTACCTACTTACTTTTTTACAATTTAGCTGTATATCTTTTATTATTATAGCAGAGGATGCATATATATACATACCTTGTGTAAAAAGTAGAACCTGCATAAAATATTATTTATTACTACTAAATTTTACAATCCTAGCAGGAAAAAATAAGGATGTGCAATTTCTTCCTTCTCGGATGAGATGAGTAAGATGATGAGCATGTCAGGAAAGATGAAAGAAATTCAAGACGATGCTGCTGCTGTTGCTTGTGCTAGTGCTACTCTGCCCTGACTATCATCTCAGGATCGTCATCATCATCATAATTTACTATCATCATTGTGATGATAAACCTAATGGCTGTTTTCATTATTATTTTTTTGACGAGCAAGAGGAAAGAGAGGAATAAAAGCATTATAATATTTTATTAGACTTCCACTTTCAACCTTATTCCTCTGCCTTGTTTTCCCTGTACCTATTTACCTACACCAATTTCTTTTCTTTTTTTTCAAGTAATTTTGTTACTGAGCTTGAATGTGATGCTGTTGCTACTGCTGCTAGTAAATGTACATGTCTTTCTATATTTTTTTTAGAAAAATAGGTATTTGTAGATTGTCTTGTATAGCAATAGTAATATGCAGTTGGTTCAATTCTACTATCAATATTAGCATACATTTATTATTATTACTTGACTGACTAGCTTTGGCGTTCTACTTACCATAATTTCATCACTGTGCGATTCCTCAGAGTATCCAACTCACTTGAGCTTAGACTCTCCTTTGCCAACAGTCCATGATGGCTTTTATGGTAATGGTTTTCCAGGAAGAAGAAGGCAAATGCGCCCAATAACACATACACAATTATAGCGGCGCAAACGGAAAATATGGAGAGACAACATCGTCTTGCCTCACACATTCTGCTAATATGCTTCTTTGCTGCTTTCTCTTCCTTTTTCCTTTCCGTTTCTTCCTCTTGTTCTTCTTTTCACAGCTCTGTCCTATTGAGTTTTACTACTGGATTATGTTTTTTGTAGATTTGCTGCTGTCGCTGGTTGTTGTATGATGTATGATAGTAATAATAATAATTATTATTGTTGCTACTGCTGTCGCTGCAGTTTTTTGTCGGCGTACGAGAAGTACTTTGAATGTATAATTGATATTTATTGTGCAAAATGACAACAACAATTACAGAGAGGACCAACACTACGCAACTACTACTAATCAAAAATTGGAAGTGATGGGTCGTTGCTGTTGTTGGTGGTGATGATGATGATGTTTATGAGTGAAACTTGTAAAGAGGGAAAATCCTTTGTCGTAATAATAACAGTTAAAGTTTAACAACAATTAGCAGTTAATCCTAATTGTAATTGGCGAGAGACGTGCTAGTGTAGCTGGAAGTATTTGAGAGTTGGAGTATTATTCTTATGATTATTATTATCGTTGATGATGTTGCTCACATGACATTGTCAATTTTGTGGTTGTTGCGATGGTAATGGTGTGTAGGGAAATGGTTATTATTAGTTGGGTAGATAACAAGAGAGTTGATAATGATAATGGAAACAGTAATAGTAACAGTCTACTAGCAACACTAACAGTTTCTTATTGTCTGATGATAACCATAGCAATAATGATCCAGTCGTTTCACCCATATCGTTGCAATAATGATACTATTGGCAATTGTTGCTTTGTAGCAGCTCTAACGGTGGTTTAGTTACTGAGGCGCTGCTTCTGCTGCTCTAAAGTAATTAGCAAGTAGAAGATGATGCTGATGATAATGTTTTTTGATTTGTTTTAAGCTGCAGCAGTGAATAATAACAAGGAGTCGTTGATAACGACAACAACGGATGTATAACAAGTGACAGTTTTTGCTGCTGCTGATAGTGTGGGTGGTGATGATGGTCTAGATAATAAAGATGTTCTTTGTCTTTGAAGTAGTGGTAGAAGGAATGTCGGAACGTCATTGTAATTTTCTTTAGGTATTTCGTCTCAATCTCCAAGTTTATTCATTAAAGCAGGACAATAATGGAGTATAAAAGTGGTTGTGACATGATGCTATTTTTATTACAAGAAAAACGGAAAATATTCACTTGAATTACACTACTGAAAAAGTACCCAAGAATAAATATGAATATACTGACTATGGAATAAAAATGTAATCAGTGAGATAAAGCCTCACTCTCTCTCTCTCTCTGTTGGCAAGTTTTTTAATCAATCAATGCAGCTTGTCTTTAAAAAAATGTTTGTCTGATACAAAAGCAGTAACATTAACAACAAGCGGAAATGTGGATAGGATAAATAAAGAGACGTGCTGACGAAACTGCTTCGTGTGTGTGGTTTCCTTTTCACTTTCCCTGCGCTGCTGCTGACATTATTATTTTTGTTTACAAACAGCACGCTCACTTTTTTCTGCTTTGTATACAGCTAGGGAGCATATGTACGCGGCGGCACGTAAATCCCAAAAATAAAACAAAATTTAATTACTACGTGCCAGCAATTGGATGATAATTCGTTTGTCACTCAATGCAGACTAAATTGGAAATGACAGGAGGCGAGGAGCAAGACATTGCTCCAGTTTAAATGACACAACTTTCTTTGTAATGTGTACGTACGGTGAATATGCACAGAACTGCGATAACTATATTTTATACATTTTGCTAAAAAATTATACAGTATGCATGCATATCAACTATTGTATAGAAAATAATCTCACGTCAAGTCTTCTTGACGTTTTCAGCATGAGAAGCTACACAAGAAGGACAGCTCAATGAAAAGTTGCACACTTGCTTGTCGTCTTCTGAAGTAAAATAACTTGTGCTTTTTGCAAAGGAAACGGGAAACTTGTTTAATATCTAATTTAGATAACTTATCATAACTGTCTCAGGATATTAGCAAGTAAATGACAAAAAATTAAAAATGGAAAACAAGTGTTCCAAGGAAAAGTAAATAGTAATTGGTAGTATTAGTTGAGTGGTACAAAAATGAACTTTTGAAATTTCTTTACGTGTTTGACTTTTTTTAAACTTAATCTTCAATTTGGACAAGCCGAAGAAAATGAGCTGTAGACATCTGTGTATCTATATTCTGTTTATGCTCTCTAATTAATTACACGCTTTATTGTCAAAACTTTTTTCCCTTTGCACTGAAACAAAATGTATAACTTGCACTTTTTGTTTAGGTATTAACACATAAGAGAAACCGTGTGTACACTTCACTGTCAAGTACTTATTTTTTTCTCTATTGTAGTTTGAAAGAGCAAACGAAGAAGATGTAGTGGTAAAAGTAGTAGTAGTCGTTGTTGGTGTTGTAGTAGTAGTACAAATTGAATGAGCGCAATGTTTTTGTAAAATGGTGTATCTTGTTCTTGGTCTTTTCCTCTTTTGATTTTATTTCTCTCTGTGTGAGAATGAGCGAGTGTGTGTGTTAGTTTGCCTGCATCTCCGTGTGTATCTTTTCTCTACCTCTGTGTTTGGAAGAATGTGCGTTTTTCTGCGGTGGAAGGAACACTTTGTAGTTGTGATGTTTCTGGAGAGAGAACTCTCAAGCGAATGACTGAATGAACATGACTGGCTCTGTGTTTGTGTGTGGGAAAAGGACATGGAGAGAGAGAGAGAGAAGAGAGCGTGAGCGAGGGTGAAGAAACTAGTGAAAGTTGTTCCACTAGTTTCTTCTCTCATTCCACTCACACTCAAGTGACTTATAATGATAGGTTTTCTGTTCTCTGCTGCTTCTACTGCTGCTGATGCCTCTAGTCTACCAAGCACTAGCTCTCTCCCTCCCTTATTTTTGCTGTCTCAGCTTGTTTTTCCTTTCTCTCGAAATACCTATTTTTATGCAATGCTGCTGACTTGCACAGACGTTATGTACCTAGACACACAGAGAGGCAGAGAGAGAGAGAGAGTGGGTTGGCGTACAGTAGCACAAGTGTTGGCGCTGGTGGTTATACCATCAGATACAAGTCATCCACCATCTACTTATAAAATATATATTACATGCAAACATACATATATATTTTACCCTGTATAGCAACTATGGGAATGTTGTATGTGCATATGAATAATATATACATATATATACCATGTCGAAATAAAAGAGAAAGCTAGTGAGCCAGCCACCAGCAGAAGCGGCATCGCAAAACCAAAACCACGTTCAACTTAACACTTGCACTCTTACATTATTTTCCTTCTTCCAAGAACACTGAAACGTACATGCCAATACACAAAGCAAAAAAACACTATCACCACTGGCACTACTTTTACTACTACCACGACTTTACAAAGGATGAAAAGAGAGGAGAAAAAGATGAAAACAGAGAGTGGAGGAAAATGGCAAAGTGTTGTTGTGACTGTGACTCAACGACGACAACGACGACGATGCTGATGATCAGGAGGAGTACTAGAGAGAAAAAAGTGGAAATAGTACACTTTTTTCGTACATTATATTATGTTTTCGTTTATTGATGAGATGGCAGTGAGAGGATACTGATGTTGATGATGACGATGAGAATGATGGTGATGCTATCAGTGAATCAGAGAGATTGTTACATGCACACACACACACAGAGAAATGCAATATGTCTTTTGTGCGCGCCAGGAAAATAACATGAGATTCCAATCATAATAGAAAAAATAAATATCTTTACGTGTGTGTGTATATATGGCGTGGCAGTTGTAGTGGTGCTGGTGAGGAGGTAGAGGAGGGGATGATGATGACGATCATCATCATCATGGGCGCAGTAACAGAATTACTTGGATGCTGGAAGAAACGTGCTATTGCCACTCTGCTCAATTTACTCTCTTTCTCAAGTACACACAGAGATAGTGGGCATGACATGATGCAAGAAAAGTAAATAAATACTCTGGTCTTCCATCTCCTCCGTACCAGGCTCAGGATGCTGATGATGATGATGATGAAATGATTGTACAACTTTCTCTCATCATCAAGTCCTTTTTTCATACTCACTCACTCATTTACTCATTCCCTCTCTATTTCTCCCCATCACCGAGTTGACTTTGACTTTTGCACATTTTTCTCTCTTCTTATCGCTCAATTATCAGCGTCATCATCATCACAGTTACGTACATCAAATTCATTCCTTCTACTAGTACTGCTGCTTATTATTAGTTTTTATGCCTTTACATTTTTTGCGGATATTATTCCCATTACATGTACGCATGTTTTATGACGTGATAAAAGTATAAAAGGGGCACAGCAGCAAGGGTTTTTTACGCAGCAGCAGGCAGATTGAGAGAGAGAGAGAGAGAGAGAGGAAAAAAATGCAGGAAAAAGGGAATTTGGGTAACGACCAAGTGGGATTGGGAATGAAAGTAAAAAGGGTTATTATTATTATTATTATTATCACAACGATAATGAGAACTGTCAATGATCGAATGGAAAGAGTAATAACTGTAGCGTTTTATGTCGAGCCTTATCGCAGTTGGGAACGGCATTAGTACCTATTTTCTCTGGTACTTACACGATGATTATCTTTGCTATTATTATTATCATTCTTATAGCTTGTGACTTTAAAAAAAAAGACTGGTCGTAGAATAAAAATCGTATAGCAAGTATTGCATCGATGATGAATATTATTATTACCATAACACTTTTGAGAGTTTTATTTTTTATGGCTTTTTAAAATAAATAGAGTCGTAATGTATGTAATATTTTTGTATACTGAATTTATCTGCTCCTGCTGCTGATGTTCCCTTCAATACACTTTTTCATGTAGATAACATGAAAAGACAGAAGGGAAAAGCGCACAAAAAAGAGAGCGTTATTTGGTGGTTAATAAAAAATTTTGCTGTTCTTTTTCCTGAGCTCTTTTTGGATTGTTGTTGATCCTCTCCCAGTAGTATCCCAACTTTGAAAGGACGACGCCGGGTGACAAGTAAAAATGAGAGCGCTTTTGCAATTTCCCTGTTTTTATCGCTGTTGATGTGATATGTCGTATTGATGTGTAAAAAATGGGAGCTAAAAGCGATCAAATGAATAAATGTCTTGATTTCCTTGTTTATTCTCCCAATAATTTTTTATACGTATTTTTCTCATCCGTATGTGTAGTTATTTGTTTGCAGCTCACATATGTAGCAAGTTTCTGTCTGCTGCTACAAATAAGAGAAGACGATACACACTAAAGCTGACTGCAAAAAAATAATAATAAAAAAATGAATAAATAGAAACTGGAGATGCGGACAAAGATGGATCGCGATAGTGACGATGGTGGATAAAACAAAATTGTGTGAAAGAGAGTCTCTCTATATATCTATGTTTGGGTTGGAGGGAAAAAGGACACAAAGTAAAAGAGAGAGGAAGAGAGAGATGGATAGAGAGAGCGCAAAAAATTGTCTCTGGTTTTTTGGCACTTTTTCCTTCACTTTTTCTTCAGTCATCATCTGTTTCTTTCTAACAACAGCAGTAGCAACAGAAAATGATATCAACAACTGGCATCAGAGTAGCAGGCAAAAAGTATGAGAGTTTTGCGAACAAGAAAAACATGTAGGTAGAACGGTGGTAGTAGTAGTGCTTATATCACACAGAGTACTTGACTCTTTCTCTCTTTTTTTGCTTTGCTCGGAAATGTGCAGTGTACACAAGCCACATACATAATTCTAACACAGTATAAAAAGAAGAAGAAAAGAACGGAGTGCTTAGCAGAAAAAAAGAAAAGCTTAAGCAGAAAAGGACGACGACGAAGAAGACGACGACGGCCACGATGATGATGATGAAAGTGATGGTGACACACAACTAGTACGACTACCAACACAGGATGTGTAGTGTGTTGTTACAAAAGAAAAAAGAGGAAACTGGTTTTGTCCACTTCAAGTTTACTGAACCACTTTCTCCTCTGAAAAAATATACGCACTACGACCACGACATGATCCTTACAATACTTGATGGAGAGAAGGGGGAGAAAAATAAAAAGAAAAAAAGAAGACACTGCTTTTTTTCTACTAGACTTGTTACTTGCATCTTCCTGTCTTTTTCTCTTTATATATTTTTCTTGCTTCTTCTCCCATAATTTCATGATCTACAAAGTAGCAGAAAAGTAGAGTAAATAAATGTGTACAAAAAATAGAATAATAATAATGATTTAATTTTCTAGAGCGCGTACATACATGCTCACCGCCACTCTGATAATATTTATCCATTGTCTTTTTCCTTGTACTCTTGCCACTGAACTCAATCGTTTTCATACTACTTTGAGCTTTCTTTCTCTTTCTCTGTGTTAAAAGCGCAAGCATAAATAATACATAGTGGCAGTGGTACGAGTAGCATCATCAGCAGCCAGTTGAAAATGTCAGAGTCATCGACTTGGCTGAATGGGACTGATGAGCTGCTGCTTCTGAAAGTCAAGTAGTGTGTGTTATTGATATGCACGCACAT
>JAANSP010001675.1:0-14640 GCA_036850745.1 Homidia socia | reverse complement strand
ACATATATTTTCTTAATATTTTTTTCAAAGATTGTCAGGTCCGAAGCATCCGACAATACACTTATCCCTAACTGCGTAATATTTTTTTCATTTTTTTAATACTTATCATCAGTCTCATTTATTTATTAGCAGCATTGAAAATGTGCGCACAACTCTCAAAAGTTATAGGTATAAAATAAGAGCAGCAACAATGTAACATGAAACGTCAATAAAAAGAAGCATTTTAGAGTTGAAATTTTCTCTGAATTATTCTAAAAACATCTTTTCTGTGGAAAAAAAGCTATATAGTTGACACAAAAAAACTTTGTTTTATTTCCTGACCGCTCTGTTAGCTTTCCAATAACACCGATTCTCCAAGAATGCAAAATCCTTTTAATATCTACAGTTCACCGGAAAAACAGACGGACAAAACATACTTATAAAAACATTTTACTGTGAACGTCTTTATAAAAATAACGCATTGGTTTTTAGCAGTTATAACTTGAATACAGTAAGTTCACTTCGTTTTACAATTTCTTACTATCATCGGCTCCCTCACGAATCATTTTACTTGTTCACTGTCTTCTTATTGCTTGCCACCCTGTTCTTTATAACAACTCTACTACATAATAATAATAGTACAGCTTTTTTAAAGTTCATCTCTTTCTTAAATATGTCTGCCTGCATCATGCCTGGCATTGTTTTTGTGAAATAAACGATTATTGCTACTACTACTACTACCTGGTCTTTCTTGCACGACAAGAAAAGTAGAAGACCAAGTTTATCTGCTCTCTGCCCATAGGGCTTCTCTCAATTCAATTCTAACCAAACCAACCAGAAGATGATGGTCATTATTGCCATGTTTTCTTCAGCATCTTCTTTTTTTCTCCCTCTCTTTGTGACGATCACGTTGTTGTTGTTGTTATAATCCATATATTCGGCTGTATAATAATCTATTTGGGTATTTTAAATGCATAGCTGTGACTCTCTGCTCACATTATATGTGTAATATAATGTAATAATAATATATGCAATGCATAATAATATCTTATTTTTTAAAGGACGAACTAGCCATTTATTTTCAAGTTTTGTTCGTCCTTCCTTTACCTTGGTTGTTTCATCTTCAAATCTTCTTCGCTGCTACTGCTGCTGCAACCTCGAGCAGCTCATCTTCACTTGTTTCATCAATATCCTCCTATATATAACATGGCGTCACCACTGTTGTTGTTATAGTATGGTATGCTTGCATACTTTAACAGTAGTATAGTATATAAAATTTTGTTGTATTGTTGCCAACACTTGCCTTCATGAATTGCAAATGAGCAGGGAGATGATAAAGAAGATTCCAGTTTCTTTCGCTTCTTTCTTTCTGCCGGACTTTTACATTTGCATTTATACACCGCTCTCTCTCTGCTCAATAAAAACATTGCAAATGTGAATGTACGTAAAACAAAAACATCAAGGAAAAAGGGTACGAGTAGTAGTAATAATACTATGAACTAGCATTCCATTGATTGTAGTGGTATAGTGGTATTTTTTTACTGCAGAAGGGAAATTGAAAGAAGAAGAAAATCCCTTTAAGATTCAGGTGGCATACTTAAGTTATCAGATATAATGGTGTCTTTAATTTGTACATTTATTTAATAAGTTACAAACTGACTGACTGAACAGCTCAGCTCACAGCAGTCATCCATCCAGGTGAAGATTAAGTACTTCTCGAAAAAAAATCTTGAATACCTGGTTGAAATTTCGTTCTGTTTGCTATGGCCAAGCATTATATTATATGCTGTCCTCTATATTCGGTGTACATTTTTGATCTGATGCTTTTACCGACTGTTATGAAATATTCTATTCTTCTTCTACCTTGTAAAATGAACAACGACTACTACTACTAGCTTGATAAGAAAATAGTTAAAGTGGCAGTTCTTACTTGCATTGTTATGCACATAATGGTTTTGTATTAGCTCACAAATCAGTTGTTGTATACTTGAAAATCCTGAATTTCTCGGCTACTTCTCATGTAAATCCTTTAAAAACTTGAATGAAAATTCCTCTTAAAGGTCAAAAGAAAATTGTGATGGGAGCATGTACATTAACTATTTAGCACAATGGTCCAACTTATTTTACACTGTCAAAAGAAAAAAAGAGTTTTGCTGCTGGATGCCAAGCCGGTATATTTTGAAAGTAACTAATATGTTGCTTTTACATAAATGTTGATGCGTATATACAATTCACCGTACAAATTCTCAGCAAAATCAGAAATAAAGAATGACGACTACTACAATTACATATTTGTCCGTAAATTTTCCGCTTGTTATCAAATTTGAGGACCTTGAACCTTTATTCAAACTAAACATAAATAAAATTAGTCTTTCACTCATTTAATCACAATATACCTTTCAAATATATGTCAAAAAATGTAGTTTTGTAAGAAGGAGAAATGCGCTAAAAAGAAAATCATGGTCAGAAAATTTGGTCTCGAAATAAAGAAGCATGTTTTGTTGTCCTGACCTGGCAGTGGCCATCAGAAAATATGTTGAAAATGCACACAAAATTACAACAAATTCTGACCCCATGTTAAATAATACGTATTTACGTCTCATTGAAATATTCGATATTCTGGTCCTAACTTGACTTTAAAGCAAAAATCGCTCAAGAGGAGTGAGTTTTAGTGTTGCGTGATTTGAAGTTTGAAAACAAGTATCAACCTCAAGTTATTAACAAGAATAATATTTTTTGCATAGGGGAGAAATTGAGGCAGGCCACACCTTGGTCATTGAGCATGACAGGATGATATATTTAAATATATAGCTAAATCGAGAATCGCTCAGGTCACTGCATTTATGTACACATTTGCCATTTTTTCATTTGTTATTCAGCAACTGATATACCAACCGTGTTTTAAAAATTCATGTGTACATAGGTATTTGACTGAAGAAGCTTTTAACATTTTATGAGAACAAACTAAAGTAAACTAAACAAATAGATAAAAATAAATATTGGTATTTTTTCTCATTAACTCAACATCATTGGATGCACTCATTCTTCCGAGAAAAATGTCATCGTCATCAACAAGTTAGTTTGGTTTTACTTCACCTAAAAAGTACAAAATACGATTTATTGAGATAATATGCATATTTGTGGTATTTTTATTGCAAGACTTGAGGCTATTCATCCTTAGTTTTCAACTCGACTTTATAGTTTAATTGCCTGCAAGAGAACATGAATGTAAATTAACTAAGCTATTCATATGTCAATATTATGGGGAAAGAGTCGTACAAATCACTTTATTGGATAAGTGAAAACTTTGATGTAACTGTTTCGGTTAGGGTGCATATTTTTACAGCACAAACAATTGGTAGGGAAGTTTCTTTTAATAAATCTCATTTACTTTTGCGGATTTTAAAAGAAAGTAGAGTAGTAGGGTTATATACTTTATGGTGGTGTGCACCACACATGGTGTAGCGTAGATAGAGGAGTGATTGATTTCTCCACTTGTGAGGTGGGTCGATAAGATATTTAATCAAGGTCTCTCTCTCTCTGACTATCGTATCGTTGTTGTTTACAACTGATACTGCTACTAGCTTCTGGCGCTGTTCTGTTTTCCCCGTAAGTAACTAGACTACTTTACCCAACCCAGAAAATTTCAGAATGAGCGATGGTGTAATGAAAGTCCCAGTACTTTCTTCTTTGAGCTAATATGCTGTTCAGGTCCAACGTAGCAAGTTTATTGCGGTAACAAGAGGTATCTGACAAATAAATAAATATGTGAAATGCAACTGCTTCCATTGAATGTATATGAATATTTGTGCATTTACTTTTTATCCATACAATCTATATTGTACGAGTTTGGTTTGCAAGTTTGGTATTGTTATATTATTGTTACAAAAATAGAAAGCCTAAAGATAATGTTAGAACCACATGACTGATTGAGTGACATATATATTAAATAAAAGTTTTATTTATATTCCAAAATAAGTCACTTAAACAAAAAGTAAAGAACTGATTGACAGATAATTTCCTGTCACCCATTGGCTATTCGTTTCGAATAATGGATTTCTCGATACAAGGGTAGTATACGTTACATTTTAAACTCACATGTAATTCTCAGAGAACAAATTGTACAAAAAATGAAAACTGCTAAATTGGTCGCACGATAGACATAAAATAGCAACTTCATAAACACAATTTAATTTTTATAGTTTGGGTATTGGCAGTAGCAAGCAGAACAACCGCAAATTACAAAAGGGAGGAAAGAGGTCGGACCGCACGGCACCAGTTTTTTTGTCTCACTTCATTTTAATAGCCTGCGCCTGTCAATATAATTTTATGACGCTTTTAAAATCATTTTTCGCCTTCGTGTTCAATTAATGATGTAGGTAAGCAAACTTTGCTTAGCAAACTAAAAGGCTTCTTCTTCGCCTTCCCGACCAGGTTTTTGTTGTTGAGAATTTTAAAGAATATGTATTGATTATGTAATGATTTCGCGCACAGACTCACTACCCTAGAAAATCGAGTATGAAAAAATAATTATGAACAACATATTTACACTCCTGCTAGAAAACGGGCTTGCTAATTAGTGTAAATAAACATATCAGTATAACCGTTCGTTGAGTGAAATATATCTTTTAATGATTGTCAGAGCATGATAGACATTGGTCATGTAAGATGCAGTTTATTGGAAGCACACAGGAAGTTGGTATCTGAGTCGCTCACTATTATTTTATACACTCATGCGTCTTGAATTTATTAAAGATGAATATTTAATATTGAAAAATGAATGCACAGGTGATGTAACGAAATTTCCAGCCAAATTGGTATAGGTATTGCAAACAGAATATACATAACTACCGTTCTGAAGGCGTAACTGCTCTAAAAAGTACTGGAATTTTCAGTCATGCACTTGCGATCATGCACATATTGCTCTCTGTTTTTACAAAAAACCTACTTTACCTACTTTATTGTTAGTCTGTTGATTATGTATTCGAACATAAAAGAAAATCATCCCTTTCATCATTATCCCTTCCTTGGCATCACACACTAGAGCACAATGACCTTCTTCACGGTGTCGTATGAAACATTTTCAGGATCTTGATGTATGGAAAACAAACTTTATATTGTGATGAGAGCAGTCCCTTTAGTATTATCGATAATGACAACATTATTTTATGGAGTAAAATGAGCATTTTCTGCGGAACCTTCATTTTTGAAACCACAGCACGGTTACTACATATGTCACTCGCTTTTATTATAACCACCGCTTTTTTCATTCATTTCCATTCTCATGAATGGTTATTACAAAAACGGAAAACAGTGAGCGGTAAATTTTAGCCGTTTTTTATCATGCATGACCAAATTCAAATGTTAAGTGTTCATTTTTTACATTCGCCTTCATTCATTTCTTGTTGTCGTAGCCTGGAGCTAAGAAAGTAAGTGAAGTTGCAAGTAGCTCTTTTACCCTACGCTAAAACGTTAATGGAGCAGGAAGAGCGGAAAAAGTATTTCAGTGTCTACTTTAAAAGCTAATGTCGTAAACGGGGTTTTATGAATCGTTTTATCATGATGATGATGATGATGATAGTGAAATAACCATTATTTAAAATGGGAAGAGGCTGCGGCATCATTTTCCCGTACTCGATTGCCATACCGTCAAGGGAAAATAAAGGAGTGTCGACATTGTCTACAATGTCAGGTAAATTTTATGCATACATTTTACAAGATCGGGTTCTTTAAACTTGTGTCATTTTTGCAATAAAAGTATCAGTATATGTTGAAACTGCCGGTGTACAGGTGTATAAGTTTGAATAGNACTTGTGTCATTTTTGCAATAAAAGTATCAGTATATATTAAAACTGCCGGTGTACAGGTGTATAAGTTTGAATAGACTTTTTTATTTATATCATAGTAATCAGCATATTAAAATTATATGATGGCGGTGGCAGCTATTAATACCAACACATAGTCGCACAATCCTGTAACTTTGTCGTCATTTACATAAGAGATGGGAAAAATTCTTTCTACTAGTTCTTAGAACTGTGATAAACACGACTAAAACAACTGGAGACAAAAAATGCTTGAGCATACATAATTTATTGAATAAAACATGGGAAGTGCACAGTCGTTTAATTTCGTAGTTTACGTGGTTTTATACAATTTTCATAGATTTTATGTACCATTATTTTTTTGCATTTATGACTNGTACAGTCGTTTAATTTCGTAGTTTACGTGGTTTTGTACAATTTTCATAGATTTTATGTACCATTATTTTTTTGCATTTATGACTGGATACTGAATGTCTGATTTGCATACTAAAAGTATAAGTTGGCATGAATGCTGAAAATAGGCTCGTGAATGAAGACACATGTAGGCGTCAATTGATGTATTACCATCATGAAAAATACGAATATGTGGTATAGAATTTGAAATATATACATAAAAATGACATCATGCATTGAGAAGCAGTTGTATTTTATGCTTCCAGAAAGAAATAAAATAAAAATATCAATATTTTTATTGTGCATGAAGATCTTTAAAGTAACATAAAATTGTGTAAAAATGTCAAACAATGCAAATAATGTTTTTGTTTTGATGGTGAGTCACTCCAGATGCCGATTCATACAGGGTGACTTGTTTCAAAATGATGATGAATTTGCACTTTATTAAAAATAATTTGATTGTTTGTAAAATCAGCAGAAGCGAAGGTTCAACATTTAACCTGTTTTGCAATTTCAAATCTACTCCAAAGTAGCTTTATAGTAATTTGATTGCGATATGCTTACATTTTTCCTATTTTTCCAAAACGCCATTATCAGCAACGCTAGAAACATATGTATTCACATGTTAGCCTTCTCTGACAACAAAAACTATGTCAATGGACTATTTAACGTTGCATAAAACAGAAGGCCAGCCAACTCGCTTTTGTAGTAGATATTATGATGATACTAATGCGTTTTTGTTTACAGTATTTTTACACTTGATCTTCACTAACTGCACATGAAATCGTTTAGAGGTGAAGGTTAAATTTTTAATAGGCTTTAGTGGCAGGAAAGTTCTCATAATTTCATAATATTTTTCTTTCCTCGTTCAACATGCGTCTGACTATTTTTGTTCTACTACATAACGCATAAAATAGTACTAAGCTATTAAAAATTATTGAAATTGAATGCAATTCTATACTTCCATACAAATAGATTTCTGAACAACTACTGTCACTTGAAAAAAAACTCTTAAATTCTCGTAAGCTAAAGCAATCATAGACAATTTTATCTACGCTGAGACGTACAAGATGTTGTAGTTGTAGTGCGGTTTCAGTCCTGACACTCAGGCAGGATGCTCCTATTTAAAAAATACTCAGCAGAACAAAAATCTTGATCTCCGTCACGCAGGTTCTCTGCTCTGCTCTACTAATCAATCAATCATCATAATATGATTGCCAAAGAGTGCAACTGGCAGAACAACCTTTACTTATTTAAAAGTTCCAGGAAGAACACAAATTATACTCTTTACTTCCAGACGAACAGCAGGCTAGTTGCATTTGAGCGGTTGCTATATACCTAATAGTAGTAATAATATCAAACTACGCCAGGTAAAACCACTTTGGCGTTTGCGTTCCTCTCCTCTTTCTCATCTTTTGTTTCGATTCAAAGCATAAATAAGGACTGAAACTGTGGACAGGTGCTCCTCTACATTTCTCGGCAAAGTTTGAACAAAACTACAACAATTATTATTATCAGTGGGAAAAAATTGTTGGTGATTAGTTTTCCTTGAAATGCTCCTGGCTGGCTACCTGGTTTACTTTTTCGGTTGAATTCTGGTGATGCTGTGGCAAATTTACTAGTACATAAATAACGTGTAATGAAAAACCCTAACCACATTCGTCCCTATTTTTTTATTTTAACTACCACTACTCTTCTGTCATCATCATCATTATCACATTTATTTTCATCTTCAGTCAACCAATACATGCTCATTTTATTACGACGACGGAAGGACTCAAAATAACATTGATGATAACATTGTAAACCAATGCATAGTATAGTTGCATGCAAGTTGAAGCAACCACAAAATAAAAGTCGTGAAGATATAGGGAAAAGATATAAGGAAGCACACACATTTCTCAATATATTTTCATGTCTTTGAAATATTTTTTGCGTATTATTTTGTTCGCGCTCATAATCAGCATTTTTTGTATTAGATCAGTTAACTTTATATAAAAATAATACAAGTTGAAATGTAAAAGTGAAGATGATATTTTTATGCACCTTCTTCCTTTTTCTTGCACCGTCACATTGTTACCACGATTATGAAGACGACGAAGAGCTAGCTGCGAGCACAATTTTTTTTCTCTGGTATGTAGATTCCTTCTTTACCTTCATTTTATATACAATCACGTTGAATCAAAATTATCCGTTTACAGCATATATACATTTTATATTCTCTAAATTTTCAATATAAACATCTACCTGTTATACCCATCATGATATTAGTATAATGCAGGCATTGCATATTATTTTATATGAACATTTTTCGTTTGAATTTTTGCCTGCTTTGCTTACCTGTGTCATAGCCGACAGCATCATTCTTTTAAAAAGTCGTGATTAGTTTGTTACTGATTTTTATAAGACGCGAGAAAAAAGTGAATTTCTTGGACGTAGAGAGAGGGTTGCAGAGAGAGACGCTTGCGCTTTTATTTATTTTGTGTAGCCAAAGGCTATTGGACATAATATACGTACGTCAGTCAAGCGGAATGTGTATATTTTTCATTATCATGTATGTACATAATACACATAATAATATGTACTAGCTATAATATAATAGTTTTTGTAGCTCAACACAATATCAACTTGTGTTTAGGTGCACAATTTGTATTTTGATTTTTTTATAAGGACGCACCAAGGAGCATTTTATATGAGAAATAAAAATGACCAAATAACACACTACGCGCACAACAACTGCATGAAGTAACGAACGATCGTCAAGTGGTATTCTTTGTCAGTTTTATTCTTGACTTTTGTTTGTTCCTTTGTGCTATTACATTTTATTGTGTATAAACACAAGAGGTGTATAAAGTAGTAAATAATAATGATATTCCAGCAAATAATGAAGGCATGATGATAATAACACGTAATCAACTATTTCAAGGATAAGAGGAGTTTGACTGGCTAACTGACAATAAATGTGTGTTTCTTGCTGCGCGCCTTGTATTATTTAAGAGATTTAATGCAACTAATATGTTGGTTCGTCATACTCATCAATAACCACATTGCGAAATGTGTAAAATGAGCGTGTGTAGAAAAAGTTGTGGATGTTTCTCATGTTTAAATAAATGACGTTTGGTGATGATGAGGACAACAAAAGTGTGGATCATCTCAAGTTTACGACTTTGTAATTACAAGCCAAACCACGGACGGACATAATATTTTGCTTTGTTGAATGCAATTATCATGTTATATGTAAATGTAAGGGACTGTCTTGTAACATTTTGATTTGAAATGAACAAATGGCACGAACAAATAGATGAAGGGGAAGCGTGTGCAACCATGCTCCGCTACTCCTCTTTTATCCGCTCCAGTTGCTCTTATCAGAGTTTTGTTCTGTGGCTCTTTCTACAAGTTTCAAAGTTCGATCTAACAAAAATGCGAGATGACCTTGAAAGGTTTGACTATTTGGGTGTGCAGTGGGCAAGAAGGTCATTCTTTCATTGAAGGCTTTATCGTTAGCACAATTTGTTATTAGTGGGAAAGACGATCGTCTATTTATCATTCAACTACATACATTATTTTGCCGCGGCCGACAACTGGAGATGTCCAAATGTTTTAGGTATTCGGAACAGCTTGGTACCGAGTTCCGACGCATTTACAGAAATCTTTTTATTGACTGAGCCATCAAAAAGTTTTCATGTGAAAATATATTTTATACTGCTTTTATACTACACGGACATGAAAGTTAAGACTGGATTTTGAAGAACCTTGTATACAACTCCTGACCAACAAAGAAAATTACAAAAAAAAGAAAACCAACTCAAATAAATCTAAAAACTGGTTAATTTTAGTATTGCATGAAGGATGAGTCATCCAACTGTAGCTGGTAGAGATTTTAGATTTTTCTCTGGGAATTTTTTTCCTTATTCGGTGTTACTACCTGTCCAGCCTTCAGACCTTCTACTCCACACAAAAAAATATTTTTAAATAAACCCTATGCAGCTCAGATTAGCGTTTTTTATTAATCATAAACTTAGAAGAATTAGCGGTCAAAAATTAGTAATTTCACCATCAACTTATTGCTTACCATGCTCCGTTACTATACACTTTAGGCTTTTTGTTAATTGAACAAGTTCAATTGGCCATTTATTCTTAAAATTTAAACTTTATTGTCCCCATTAGCTTACTTAAGACTATAACAGCCATAATGTCGTGTAGTAAATAGTCTCTCCACTTGCAAAGTAGTTGGTTTAACATTTTTTCCCATTACAATAGGCAGTGATAATAATGACTATGGAACTTATAACTGCTCGTTCTATCTTTTATATGGTACACAGCAATAATAGCTTGAACAACAACAAACCCATATCAAAAGCTAATCACCTTGCACCAGTGCGCAATGAAGGTATGCAAACATGCATATAAAAGTAATTTTCTTGATTGTTTCAAGTTGACTAGCTCTAGAGCACACACCACCACCGTGGTGTTTTTTTTGTCTTTTGAAATAATGGATCATCATGGATAGTGGAATGATAGATCACGCCGAAGCAGTTTCTACGTACAATACATGCAGGATGAGATTCCTTTTTTTATTTTTCGTCTGGAGTGTCTTCTCACATTATTTTATGTGGGTCACTAGGTCAGGCATGCAGCACGATATAGCAGACAATACACTACATGAAAAATCATTCCGGAAAATTGGTGTATGATATCACGATCGTGTAAGCACTTACTATGATGACGAAAATACAATTACTTGACTTGACTCTCTAATAGATAACAAAAAATACCTTAGATAACTTACATATATACCAACCAAACCAACAGTACAGAGCGGTGGGCTTGGAATGAGAAAATCAAGAATCGCTGGAGAAACTGACTTGTGATGATGATGGAATATTTTGTGAAGTCATGCATGACACAAAGTAAATTAAAAGTACAATGCTTGTTTTTCTATGCCATTATTACAAATAAACAGGGCACGTTGCTGTTCGAAAACAAACGCAGCTCGTTTTCATTCCATCTTGCTGAAACAATGTTGTAAAAAATAACATGCAGTTACCGACGCGTCATATTGTTGGACAATGAGCAGAGATTTTTTCATGATTAGAACAAATTCTTGAGTAAAAACAAAGTGAATTAATTTCATATTACGGGAAACTGCTCTTCTTTTTTCCTTATTGCAGTACAAGGCAAAAAATTCTTTTCCTCCGTCCTTTGATTTTTCTTCTCTCATGAGCTTCAGAGATCTGCTCTATTGTTTGTGTCTCTATCTCTCCATTTGGAATGGAAGCAACAAAAGTATCAAGAAATGTATGAACTGAAGAAGCTACCACTCCAAAAATATTCACTTTTTTAAAGTGCCAAGATAACAGAAAAATGCTGATAAATGTTTCAGATTAACAGATTTGTAAGCCACCAACTGAGAAAACGATTGTAATGGAGCCATAAAGTGTTTTCTTTGTGTGATTGTGTAAAGACAACAAGAAAAACAAAACTAGCAAAACAATTGAATGTATGATAATAATAATAACAATATGATGATGACGATGATGAGCTGATGATCTTAACCCTCTGGTTTTTGTCTCTTGTTGTGGCAAGAAAGAAAAAATGCTACGCCGTATTTCTCACATGCCATGTGCCTAAAATATTTAATCACGTAATGCACTATTTCTGGCCATCGTCGTTTATTATTATTATATTATTTTCTAGGTATGTAGGTTTTTATTTTTTCGTGTACGAGTATTACACCTGTCTGCTTGCATTCCTTAAGTAATCAACCAAGGTCAACTGTCTATTCAACCAGTTTTTTTTTGCCTCAAACACTAAACGACGCATGGCATGTTTGACTTGCTCAAAAGGATTTATATGGCATCTATCCTAGCAAAAATTCCCTGTTTGCGTCGCGTGCATATATATAGGCACAATCTACCATTTAACTTTTTGTATCAAAATTGTTAAAATGGATGTAAACAAAGATGCATGCATGTATATGTATGTACGCTTTATAGGTAGTAAACAAAGATACACGTAAGCAGTAATACTAGTAATTACGCGCACACCTAACAAAGTCTAAGATGACCAAGCATTGAGATCATCAAGACAAAAAACGAGATGTTGCTAAATTAACAAATTAATAAATTGTTATGTTCATGATGAGGAAAAACTGTTATCAACACATGTCATCGAATCATCGTCACCGCTAAACGCTTTGTCTTTGTCGTTCTGGGTTTCTTTGAAGATGCGCATGTTATGCAAATCAATGAATGATTAATGCCACTAGCATGTCACTTGACTAGGCATATATCATTTCTCGTTTTCATTTCTTCATTCTTTCTTAATATAAGGAGCTGCTAATTTTGCACTACCGAAATTCAAAAATAAATTATTTTAATTTACCATTAGAAACAAATGCAACTGCATTTACTTGAAAATTAAATGCCCATCATAAACGGAAAGTATTTTAATTTTAATTTCGGCTGAACGAGTTAAAATTTTTCAACAAAATGTACAATGCATAAAAACCAGCTTCAAAAAATTAAATCAATCTATAATGTACAGAAAATATAATTAGGTCATCACAATTTATTTAAGTGCAGTTTGTTATTTTTTTTGTTTCCAGTGTCGATTTATTTTTTTAGTTTTTTTGCATTTTAAACAGTAAATACCTACATTAAAACAAATCTTTGAAGATGCGCATGTTATGCAAATCAATGAATGATTAATGCCACTAGCATGTCACTTGACTTGGCATATATCATTTCTCGTTTTCATTTCTTCATTCTTTCTTAAAATGTTTCAACAAAATGTACAATGTATAAAAACCAGCTTAAGAATTAAAAAAAATGAATCAATCTATAATGTAAAGAAAATATAATTAGGTCATCACAATTTATTTAAAGTACAGTTTGTTATTTCTTGTTTCCAGTGTCGATTTAATTTTTTCAGAGTTTTTTTGCATTTTAAACAGTAAATACCTACATTAAAACAAAGCAGTGCTAATAGTAGAAGGAAAAAGTTAAATATGCGAGGAACACTCCTACAAATTTGTCATTGCTAGTTAATAGTTAACCGTCAGTAAAAATGCAATCAGTTCAATTCAAGTGGTGGTGTACCGATTGTTAATTTTTTTCTTGGATTGTGCTCATCTCTGTGTTTTATACAATTATTCCAAACTACAAAGCTATGCTACTACATACACTGCTCAAGTGATGACTTGGTAAAATTTATGAAGTACGTTGCGTGGTTGAGCATTTTTCTTGATGAATGTGATATACTGCTTTATTTTTTGCTCGTGTAGTTATTTATGCACGGTAGTTTTTAGCAAGTAACGATTAAACAGCAGTTTTTACACAATACACCTTGCAATTTTACATGGCCACATGATGAACACGTTGATAATTCAATGATGTCTTGCTGTTTTTCGACTGCATATTTTTAAAACTACATGCACATCTATCTGTCTTTGTCAAAAATACGCTTCTTATTGTTATTAGCCAATTGAAAAATATGTTTTACTCTTTGTGAGTATCAATGTGCACAAATCTGCATAATGTTTTGCATTGTAGTATTAGCAGTAGTACATTATTTCATGTTTTATGTGTTTATTGATTTAATAACCTTCGCCCTTTTCTCATGTGGCAAACAAAAATTGTTGCCTCCTGCTTTCATGAACAAATTACTCAAATTGAATGGCTCATTCTCCGATTCCTGTTTCAATGGGTAGGTATTCACCTATGCAAATGCACCTACCAGCCACACGAAAACTTCAACTTTTAAATTCGTGCGGTTCTAAAAATAGAAATGAATACATAACTTGCTGCCACTACGAAAAGTAAGCGCTGGAAAAAACCAGTAACGTGATGTGTATATAAACAGATTGTTGACGAGCATTTTAACCCTTTGCCCTTTTCAGTTTCTCCTTATTGCATTTTTATATGAAAGCAAAAACAGTGTCAGCATAAATTATTTTTTGGATCTAAAAGCACAATATGAAGTCATACAATTGATTTTATAGGCTTTTAAAATGAATGAACGCATTCGGTGAACCTGGCAAGGCCATCTGCAATTTTTTATTTTAAATTGACAAATACTACGGCCAATTGATTTTCAGCTATATTTTTAACATTGAACTATCTAGAGTCAAAAACGACGACGCTAAATCCTTAACTCCGTGTACAGCAATAAATGCGATGAATTGTGAGTGCATGTACGACGGTTGAATTCCGATTAGGAACAAAAATTGGTTGAAACTTCCATAAACTCGAAAGAAAGAATTCACTCAAGTTCAAGTTTATTGGAGGGACCGTAGTAAATGAACGCAAAATTTATTTTTTCACAGATATCTGTGCATGCAATGAAGATTTTTATTTACTTTTTAATGGCATAATGAGACCTCAGACTTGTGAGTAGAATGTTGGCGAATTTTTTCAAACAATATAACGATCTTGAGGAAAAAATG
>JAANSP010001674.1:0-14641 GCA_036850745.1 Homidia socia | reverse complement strand
AGACTGTTCGTTCCTTTTATATTGCCCTCATAGGCGTTTTTACCCCATCGATTTTGCCATATGCTAAAAAGAGTAGAATCGCCGCATAACAAAACCGTATATGAGGATATATCTGTAGTCTTGTTTTAGCAGGAGAAATGCATGTGAATGTACATGGACTACACAGAAAACAAAGTGGTGATGGTTGTAGTAGTAGCTATATATAATAATAGTAGTATGGGAAAAAGTTGGTTGTCCTTGTCCTTAATCTTATGACAAGAAGAAGAGATGGAGAGAGAGAGAGGAACAAGTAGTAGACGAAGAGAAGAAGAAGGGGCAAAGTAAAGTAAAGTGAAGGAGAAAAAAGTGGATAAAATACGACAAAATGGGGAATGAAATGGAAGTTTGAGTATGTATACTATGTTTTTAGTGTACGTGCTCTGTATCAAATTCATGCATGCTGACATGATGTGGACACAGCCTGTGCTTTTAGTTTTGGTTTGATATTCCTCCAAAAAAAGTCCACGTCCAAGGAAATGATTGTTCTGCTCTAGTCTAGAGCACATAGTAGCACTAGAAGAACAAAAACTCTTGTCTACAGCCAGAGCAGCAGCGGCAGTAATAGTAGCAGTCAGAAGCAGCAGCAAAAACATCAGCAATAATGATAACAATAATGAATGTTATGTGTAGTGACTACGGACGGAACAAGGTTACAAACTAGACTTGTTGCCATGTTCGTAAATAAAGGTTATGGAAAAAGAAAAGAAAGTGGAGAGAAGGGAAAGGGAGGAAGGAGGAGAAGAAGAGGAAAAAATTATTTTTTGGAACAACAAAACATTATTCCTCCCACTTACTGAGCACGCTGCTATCAGCAATAAAAATGTAAACAATTCAAAAGCCTGTGTGTGTGCCTGTCTCTGTATTTATATGTATACAGGGGCCACACAAAATGTTGTCGAGTTGATGACGACGGAGGATATTATGATGATGATGATAATAATAAAAAATTGTTCTCTGCTGACTTTCTTGGCTAGTAGAATTTATTCAGCATTAGAATGGAATGAAATAAAGAAAGTCAGTCGAGTAATACAATAGCCAAAAAAGAAGAAAAAATAGGAGGAAGAAGAGAGAGAAAGAAAAAACTGGTGACTTGGTTATATATTTTTTCCTTGCTCTTGTTCTTGGCATTCTATTTGTCTTGGTCGTTTTTAGATGGACAGGGAAACATAAAGAGGTTACTGACATGACCAGTCAAAATGATAGTGGTTTGGTAGAGTTTATAGGAATGTGATGAGTTGAGTCAGTTGCATGAATGAACGAAGAAAGGACGACAGGGAGGGATGCTGACTTGAGTTGGCCGTGCCCTACTACTGTCCATCCTGTGCACATTTTTTCCTGTTTACCTTAATAATAAAAAGTAATAATTTTCGGATGAATGAAAAGTGATGTGAAAAGAGGATGGTGGTGATGGGCTCCACTCCACTTGGATATATTCCAGAGAAAAAAAGAGCAAATATTTAAGTGGGACAGCACAACAGCAAGTAAGCAGTATAAAGTGAGACGGACTGAAACAAAAAAAAATGTAGAGAGAAAAGGAAATAAAAAAACAAAAGTACATTTTTTTCTTTTTTTGGCTTTGTTTGTTTTCCGTGGTTATTATTTTGCCATTTCTGTTTTGTGCGGTGAGCATTTTGCAGCTGTGAGTAATTACAGAGCACCACACAAGTGATAAATAATGACAAGTATTTCAAACAATAGGTGCTTGGAATTCGCTTTGTAATGTGTGTGTGTGCGCGCACGCTTAAGAGTAGACCAATGAGTCGTTCATTATAATAAATACACATATTTGAGCATAATAAGTAGGAAAATAAACATTTATTCGACAGAATTTCCCTGCTCTCTTTCCCTCTCTCTCTCTGTTTTCGCAACGCAAATATTCAAGTAATATTTGTTTCTCGGTAATATATAAATAACAACATATTACAATCCATATTTTGAGAATCTTTTTCGCAATGCAAATATTCAAGTAATATTTGTTTCTCGGTAATATATAAATAACAACATATTACAATCCATATTTTGAGAATCCATTTAGAATTTTGGAGAAGGCAAAATACCAAAAAGCCAGGCAAGACCAAGTCCTACCAAGCCACTGCTACTTCTCGTCATTGTCGTTGACTACTTCTATCTACTACTACTACAGCAGCAGCGCACAAACAAAACAACACTTTTGTCTGCTCTGGCGTTTGCATATTATGAATGTGGTACATTTTATTTATTCCCCAGTCAACACTGAATCGCTACAGTGAATTGCATACTACCACACACATACGCAGAGAGAGAGCGAGAGAGAGAAAGGCATTGAGAAAGAAAAAAAGAAGAAAGGGAGAGAGAGAGAGTTGAATAAAAAAATGTTGTGGTGATGGTGTCGACGACGTTGGTGACGGTGGTGGTGGTGAAGACAGAATAGAGAATGGAGTGTCGTTGGATGAAATATGAGTGTCGTAGTGCAAGAGTGAGTTTTTCAGAGTAGCAGCAGCAAAATGGAATTTTCAGCAGTGGAGCAAGCAGTTTTCAGCAAAAGGGAGAGAGAGAAAGAGCGAAAAGGCTAAGGCTGGTTAAACCTTTTTTCAGTTGACGGAGAAATCTGTGTGTGATGCTGTGTGTGGACTCTCATGAATCCATAATGCATTTTCCTCTCTTACTCTCCACCTCTCCCTTTCTCTTTCTGAATGTCATGGAGTACACTGAATAAAGGAATGAATATATATACCAGAGTAAAATAATAAAGTACATGCTGCTGACATATGTACATGGATACTCTCCTGCTCTTGCAATAATATACAGAAATGTACACTACACATGGCTTTTATTTAAGCAACATGATGCCATTCTGATCTTAAGGATACGTGCCCTCGTCGCACAAGTCATCCACATCATCACCAGCACCAACAACAACACTAGTAGTAGTAACAGCATCAGCACACCTCCATTTTCACCAACAACCATTTTCTATTCACCAATCCACAAAACCAGGGATTTTCTCGTGCAACTTTAATTAGTTTGCCCAATCTGAATTTGGTGAGCTGGAGAGAAAGGCAAAAAGGGAGTGAAAGAGATGATGATTATTATATGATATAATGACTACGATCAACTGTGCGCGGATCAAGTTAGTTGCTGGTGGTTTTGATATGTTTATCTTTTTTTGCGTAGCCGTTCTGCGTCTGCAGTTAAACAAACAAAAAATCTTAATCACTCTTTCATTTTGAAGCACCACTACTACTACGCATCATTGTGTACGCACGTACGCAGTCCTGCCAACAGTTTCTGTTTTTGTTTGATACAATTCCTATACCTATATTACTACTACTACTGCTGCTTCTTCTTCTTTTGCATTCATCATTCCAACATTTTTTGGTAAACTTCCACTACTTTCCCTCATTTTCTTCTTTTCATTAGCGCTAAATTACACAAGGTAAATAAATACTAACAACCTATTATTCTCCCAGCCTACTACCGCAATCAACAACCTCAACTAAAACTGCACGCTGAAGGACTTGTGTTCATTCATTTAAATTCGAAAGTATTTACTTTATTCAGAAAAAGGTGCAGTATACACATAATAGTAACAAGATGATCAACAACAACAACAACAAGAGTGACTGGGAAAAGCGCGTGGAGCAAAAAAATAACAAATAAAGTTTGTACACTGAAAACATTTACTATTTACACATGCACACACATACCTACACACACACAATGCGTCTATGTGTAAAACATTAATAATTAATAATAATAATAACAATAACAATAGGAAAAGCAGCAGCAACAAACAAACTTTGTGCTACCACCTCCTCCACCGCCGCTACCGCCACTAAATTATGCATGCGTACGATGCGTTGATGAATTCCCTCCGCTCACTTCTCCACCAACAATCTTCTTTCATGTTTTTGGATGATATAGAACGCAACGAACACACACATTTCTACTACTCCCACTCTAATAGAAACTCATATGCAGTAGTAATGTGCATGAACGCTTTCTAAAAACAGTGGGGCCGATAAGCAAATGAAAGCGAGATATACACACAACTTATCTCGAACTTTACCTTAGTTAACCAACTAAAATAGTAGATACTATTCATAATAATAAAAATGATAATGGTAATATATACTAGCATGCGTATCATAATAATGAATCAAATATGCAAAAAACAAAAAAAGTTTAAACAGTGAAAATGAAAGTATTTTTTGTGTGCGAATCGATTTCAAGATATTTTTGGCCGCCACGCAAGGCTTTCTTCACGGTAGAAAAAGACCTTCCAAAAATGTGGATTAATGATGGTGAAATATTCAGCATGCTAGAAGTAAGTAGAAGGTAGGCATGAAAGGGAGAACTGGATTCTTTTAATTGCAGAAATTACTTAAGTGAGCTTAACTTGACCTGATAATTTGAAATTTAGACAGAAGGAGATTTATCACATAATATAATTTGCACGTACACACGTACGTATCAACTACTCCTGCACACTATAAAAGGAACACGTGTGAGAGCCTATCAAACAGGGAAGTAATATATGCTAGTTTATAGGAAGATTAGAGAGAGAAAGAAAAGAAAATGTTAAGCATATTAATGTTGGCCAAGGTAGCTAGCAGTTTAGGTAGTGGTGGGGTGGAAGTTTTAGTTTCATCTTTTGTTACGTGCCAAAAATCCCAGGTTTCTTATCAGATGCATAGTAATAAGTAGTAAATTAACTTTTTGCCACCACCATTACTACAACCACTACAACCTTTCTTGCTCTCTCTCTCTCTCTCCACACACATTTACACAAGAGCCAACCCACCGGGATATTATTGTGCAAGTAGTGGAGAGTTCGGAGGAGCAGGGCAAGAGAGAGAAAAATAATAATATAATAATTTCATTGTAATAATAATACCAACAAAATCCCTTAATATAATAATAATATTATGTAATGCCACAAAAAAGTTATGGCTTTGTGCTGGCAGACTGACTGGCTATTTATAAGGGAGAGAGAAATGGAATGATGATTGACATGTCATTTAATATTATATTATTATTGCTAGACACGAAACAAAAGAAGAAAATAATGTCGGACAAAAAAGTAAACTGCCTTATACTTGTAGTTGGTAGATGTATTTGCATATAAGCTGAGTAGGTACTGACATAACATACATACCTACGGCGTATGTATGTACAAACATGGGTATTTTTCGTATAGCTGCAGCAACAACACTATACCTTGCAGAGTGGCTTTCGCGTGTGTGTGTGTTTTGAGTGTGTGCCTATTTTATTATTATTGTATTGTGGTATTTTATAAAGTCATAAAAATGAAAACCTGTCTTGTCCATTTCCCCGTACACTAGACCAGAGCAGCTTAAGCAACCACCTCCACCTTTCTGATTGCTCGCTTTTATTTCGAAGGCAGGAAAACCTGACACTGTTTCTGCTGATGTGATATGATAGAAGGATATGAGCAACGGTGCTCTGTTCTCTGCTGCTGCTTGTTAATAAAAATGAGTGAAAGAAGAAGTGTAAAGTGTGTGCAGAGTTTTTTGATTAAAACATTTTAATTAAGCGGAGCAGCAGTAAAAAGTAAGAAAAAGACGAAGCAAGCACACACTACGCATATTATTTCTTCCCCTTTTTTTTCATTCTTCCAAAGTCGTCGTCATAACTTAATTGCAAATTGAGTGGCAAAATAGCCGGCAGACAGGTGAAATGAGAAGAAGCAGCAGGCAGGGAAGCATCGTCGTGAATTACGCTGCACTTAAAAAGTATGAAAAACTTGACAGTCGGTAGTCAACAGTGGTGTCCCGCTGTGTTGACAAATGAAACGTGGTGAGAGGTAATAAGTAAGTAGGTAGCTGCATACCTTGTTGTAGATAGATGGATAGGCTGGCAAAGAAAAAAAGAGGAAGGAGGAAGATTAATAATAATAATAATAAATATATTATGCGGGGGTAGGCTTTAAACATGTTGAAAAAATGACAAGTTTTTGGTATCCAGACAACAAGTTTGAATGGTCAGAAGAGCAGTGGAATAATTTAATTTTTATATGAAATTGCTCCATTATTTATGTATCGCATTTTCCACATCTTTCCCCATATCTTTTTAAATACTCGACTTGTCTCTTTGTTTGGCGAAACTGCTTCTGGAATTTTTTTTATTGTGTTGGGCGATGATGATGATGATGATGACGATGATGATCTTAATTCTTCACTTTCATTGCCGTCATCCATCCTCCGAAAGAGACGAAGAATGAAAAAAAATTGTTGATCTTATTCCTTTTTTGTTTTTGCTTCGCGTTGAGATTATGCTCCCATGATAAGATGCCATTTACCATTCTTGTAAAATTCTACGTAAACGCTTAACTAGAGCAGTTTGTGTAAAAAAATTGGAGACGTCGTGCAGTGGCTTTAAAAGCTGCCAAGAAACAGAGGGAATGTGACAGCATAATACTGCTCCTATTGCTCTTTCTTATTACTCTCTGGTGTTTTTCTCTCTTTCGTATTGATTACTGCTTGTTCATGAGAACAAATGCAGCAGAAAAAGTGGTGGTGGTGGTGGTAGAGGTTGGTGTGGTGGNCTTATTACTCTCTGGTGTTTTTCTCTCTTTCGTATTGATTACTGCTTGTTCATGAGAACAAATGCAGCAGAAAAAGTGGTGGTGGTGGTGGTAGAGGTTGGTGTGGTGGTGTAAGCTCATTTTTTATTATAACATGTTTTAAGGTAAGCAAAAAAGGAGAGAATTCTTCCTTATTTGTTTATCACAAATAGTTATTCGACAGAGCTGTGTAGTAGGTGAATTGGCACTAGAATGTTCACATAATCATCATCAATGTCGTGTCTACAAGATAAGCCTACTTTTTTCGCTCACACTTTTTCTTCTCACTAAAACTCAAGCATTCTCATCTCTGGATTCCTCTGATTCTCGTCATACCTTGTTGAGTTTCTATTGAGCTGCCTGTTAAAAGAACAAGATGAAGATTGCTCCTTATTCACTCTGAATAATTTTGTTTATTGCTTTTGCTGTTGAATGACTCCTTTTTTATTATAACGCTTCTTTCTTCTGCTTCCGAGAAAAAAAGAGTGAAAAACAACCAGCCATGCCTTGAATATATGTATATGCATATTAAATAGATAGAAGTATGGATTTTGTACATTAGCTACGCTTTTTTGTACAATTTGCTATAATAACAGTATAATAATACCAAAGTACATATTGCCATGTGTAGTAGGCAACTATATACAGTTATTACGCAGATTTTTCACGGAGCGTTAAAATTTCTCTTTTTTGGAAAAGGGTTAAATACTTTTTTTCTTAAGCATTGTACTACTCTGTATGAACAAAGCACACGTAAGAAATATTTTTTTGTGGAGAGAGAAAAAGAGAGACGAGGTAGGCAGGCGGGTAGTTAAAATAAAGTGGAAAACCATTTTTCCTTTTTTCTGTCTCTCTCTCTCTCTCTCTCTCTCTCTCTCTCTTTGTGTGTTTACACATGTGTGCTAAAAACTTAAGAAAAAAATGCCCACAATCTCAAGTCATGGTGGTAGGTATTTTCTCTCACACTTTATTTTTCTCACTCGCTCCTTTTTTGTACTTTTTTAACTGCCCAAATAATTACTACTTTTGCTGAGATTGTGTGGGACGACGACGACGTCGAATGCTGCTGCTGCCGTTTGGTGTGGTGGTGGACTGCCAAAAAATCTCAACTACAAAATGTAATAATAATAATAATAATAAACAACTGTCCAACAAAACTGTATTATATAAACAGCAGCAGTAATATGTTCCCTTCTCTTTATTTCAGTCTTTCCTCCAGTTCAACTCAGATTTATACTGACTGAGCATAATACTTTGGGCAAATTGATATTATTACTTACCAAGTTTTGCTGTTGCTACTGCTGCTGCCGTTGTGTTCCTGTCGTTTTTTCCTCCTCGTGTGGTGGCAGTGATGATGTTGACGATGGCGATGATGATGATGTAGTTGGTTTATGTGTGTGGAAGGAAGGAAATTACGTATTGTGGCAGAAAGGCAAAAACCTATAAAGAAAATAGTGTGTGGTTGTGTGCAAGTTTTGTGGAAATATGAAGGTTGGCTACCTTTACTAAAAAGAATGGGTAGTAAAATTGTAGACATAATCTAGAACAAGTATAAGTATTGCACACATACACACGAACAAATTTACTATATCTACATACATTCATACATACGAAAATCACACAATAGTCAGAGAGTCGTCAAGCAAGTCATTACTCACCAGTGGTTCCTTTTCTTCTGGTCGTTGTCTTCTTTTTTTCGTCGCAAGCTTATTAAGTTCTTTTTTTATTTTTGCACGGGAAAAATGGAAAAAAAGTGACGGTGGTGGTGGCGGTAAGTGAGTTGTGCAATAATGTATTTTTACGAGCTGCCAGTTGCCACTTGACAAGTTTCTCTGACAAAATACTTATCTTGAAAAACGGACAGACGAAACCGAAAAGAAACGTACGTACATGCTTGTTCTTCTATGCATCCAGAAGAAACCCAAAAAATCTACAACAGCACGAGAGTTTGCACTTGTTTGCAAGTCGTGTCGTGTCACAAAAAAAAATCATCATCAGCATCATCGACTATAACAGAAAAGAAATGTGTGAAGATAGTTCAAGAAAATCTGTGCTCCTTTATTTTGCTTTTCTACATTACTTTTGTGTCCTCCTCCACTTATTCATCTTTTTTTCGCTGCTGCTGCTGCTTTAGGGTTGTTCGGTTGTAAAACCTAGAAAATAGCAATGTTGGTAATATGCCGCTGCTGTAGGACAGCAGCTAGCTTCTCAACAACCATTATAAAAATTCAAGTACAACTGCTGCTGTTGTAGGATTTTTATGGAGATTTTTATGAGCGTCGACTCACACTGTCATAATAAATGAAGAATTTTAATTTCTTTATATACTTCGTCTACATCTCGTTTTCCCCCTCCCCTCTTCCGTCTTCTTCTTCATCTTCACAATAGCCCAGTATATTTTGTCCCTGGTTATTGCTCTTCATTTTATTATTTTTCATTTTACTTTCTTAACACATTTTTTTCTACGAGTTGGAATTTCAGGAACAAAAATATATATCAGAGAATCCTTTTGTACGTCTGACGTACGTACGGATGTAAGTACTTGTTAGCTATGGGCATTGTTAAAACTTTGCGCACAGCAACATCACACCAATTGTTATGCAAATGACAATGGCCAAGGGGAGGGAAATGAGTATTTATGATCAAGTCAGTTATGATGATCATGATGATGATAATAATAATAACAATAATAACAGGTCATCAGTTTCAAGGAAGCTTATAATGGACGAAATATATATGTATCTTTTGTGGATCTCAATAATCCAATCCAGGCATCCTCCTCCTTCGTCACTACCATCATTAACATTGTACCGTAGACTAAACGTGTGATAATGAAAAGCGGTTTTGTTGTTGTTGGTGGTGGTGGTAGGGTATCACCCTATAACTATCAGCTTAGTTTTATTGACCAGTCATTAAGTAATGATAACTTTTTTTCAAGAGCCACCACTCCGTTGCAATTGAGTAGAGCGTCGTACTTTCCTCCTCATGATGATGATGTTGGTATACAGTTAAACAAGTTGGTTCATTCATATTGTCACATAACACTGTTTATTTATTGAATGAAGCAGTAAATGAGCATGACCTCCCAACAATTGCGAAAAAATTCCCGCAATAACAGAGTAATTTTTATTAAAGAGTGTCGTAAAAGTTTACAATATGCATGCACATAGGGCTGCTACTTGTAAAAGTTGTTCAACTCTACTCCCTCCCTAGCATTTAAAAGACAATTTTATGCAATGACCGAAATAACCAATCGTCATTTAGAGCTGCTTGCTGGTACGTTCAAAAAGGGGAGAAAAAAATTATGTCAGGATACTTTTAATTGTATGGCTTAATATTTATCCCTATATAAGTAAGTATGTAAAGCATGCTAAAGTCGCTGAACTGTTGTTGAAAATTTGGTAGACAAACAAGCATCCAAGAAGCAAGTAGTAGTTTTGCGACCTTACCACAATCAAGTCAAGTGACATGAAACATGACATGAGGATGATGGGATTGACTTTTTAACGCCAAAGATATATACACGCATAAAATACATAATAATAATAATGCATAGTTTGCAGAATGATTTTTTGCGCATTGATTTTCACAAGTGGCACTTTCCTTCTAATTGCTCTATCATCATCATAGCTTCCACCTTTTCTCTTGTCAAATTTCCCTTCCAGTAATTTAAGGCTGCTTGCGGTGAGTTGAAACAACGGGCGCAGTGAAGCGACGGTAATTATAATGTAATAATCAAGCACACGTCGTCGTTGTCGTCATCGTCATACTTAGCTAAATGGAATAATGAGATGTCGGTTTTTATAATTGAACCTTTTTCATCGTCAGATGAGTTGAGTAGTAGTGTGTGTGTGTGCCCTCTGCTCTCTCTCTTTCTAAATCTCTTTCTTTCCATCAAACTTGAGCTTACTCCTTTTCTACATAAATGTATTAGCTTGTCAAATGGAATGTGACATGGGTCTGACTACTTCCGTTTACTGTTTTGAGGTGCGATATAATAATAAAAACTTGATGTTGTTGACGTTCCATCCAATCACAAACAAGCCAAAAGGTTTACTTGTCGCTTTCGCACGTTGCCCGTATTATTCATCAGTTAAGTGCTCGTCTCTCCCTCTCTCTAGCTGTGGTAGTCCTTTTGCTTGCTGTTGTTGTAAACAGCATTAGCATAATAATAATACTCATTTTTTCTGCGGTGTGGAGAGCTACGTTAGAAGATGAAGAAGAATAGAACAAAACAGCAGCGGGGGCCGCGTGGCAAAATTGAAGCACTTTGTTTTAAAAGGAAAATGGGTTGGTCGGAGAAGAGGAGAAAACTGGGAAAAAGTAACTGCTACTGTTGCTGCTAAAAAGCTATCAGTGTAGTATAAAAGCTGGTAGCACATAGCAAATGGCAATGGCAATAATAATAATTGCGTTATTACCACATACATTATATATGATACACATTTACACCAACTTGGTTACTTAAGTTGTTGCTTCATACATGAGTGTGTTTTCGTTGAACGGGAAAAACCGTCATCCCCATCATCATCAACAACATCAACATCATCATCCCATTACAATCCAGTCATCACCACAGCCAACATGACAACTTTGTTTTTGCACATTTTTTTCTCCTCTCTTTCTCTCGCTAACACACACACTAGTTGATAATGTGAAGTAGTAGTAGTAGCTGTTGTTGTTGTTTTTCAAAGAAGCAGTCTGTTGACGAGAATTTACTATAGAGCTTCTAACTGAGAGTGAGTGAGTTGAGTGGTGATGGGGACTAGAAAGTTTTTTAAAATATATTTTTGTTTGTATATTTTACATCTTAAGCGCATTACCATCTAGTCAGTCACTCTTGTTGTTCCTACTTGAACTCAAAACTAATGCAAAGCACACTGCTATACATGCTTTGCCACCGTTATCGTCACTACTGTGCTCATTTTCGTTCGACCAAGTCATTTTGTCACTCACTCACAGTCAGTCAGTCATTCTTTTTGTAGAGAAACAGCAGCCTATGCCTATAATAATATCTGCCCATTATCCTTCTGCTGCTGTTAATGCGGCTCAGAGAAGAAGAAGAAGAGTGACAAACTACTCACTTCAGCTGTGGGGAGAATCGAAGGAGAAAACTCCATTAATAGCTTGTATAGCAATAGAGTACTTGGAGTAATTACATGTTGTCTTGTTTGTAAAGAGCCCACTTTACCAAAACTCTATTTTCCTATTCTCATATTTATTACATGTCCTACATGCTGCAGCAGCAACTATAACCGTCACAATCAGCCTCACCGAGAGTGTGAACCATTCATGAATCTGTCGTCGGCTCACAACACTTTATTACTTATTCACAAGAAAATAACACCAACCGTCGTAGTTAGCTCGGTAATAGTTGTCGCGTATGTGCCATTTGGCTTCATGCATGCTTCTCTTCTTGTTCTTCTCTCAACTTCAAAGTATGAAGAAAATGTAAAAAAATCCTTTGCCTTCTCATATTATTCGTTGTTGGATTTTTTTCTTGCTGTTGATTCCATCTAGACTCCCTTTAAATAATGCTATAGAGTGATAAATAGAAATGAGAAGAGAACAAGACGAAGGAGCCAAGCAAAGTCGTCCTGATCTGCCATGCAATTTGAGTACACAGCCAAAAGAGTAGTAGTAGTTGTGCGGCTGTAAGCTTATGGTTGGTGGTGGTTCTGCTGCTGCTACTCTTCATTCTGGTTAGCATACACAACTCCTCCTGTTGTGGTTTGCTTCACGAAGAAGGCTATTAAGAGAGTTGCCAAAATCACTTGTAAAACGTTGTAAAACTCTCTTCGAGTTTTAAGTCAAGCCAGAAGCAGCAGCATTGAAGTAAAGCTGAATGTGTGCGTAGTGTAGATAAATAAATAAATGAGTAGTGTGTGTGTGTGTGCTTGCATGTAGCGGTACATATTATTCGACAAACCAGTTATTATGCTCCTCTAAGTATACATGTTTTACAATATATCTACTAGCGTCGTCGTCAACTTGTCTCCTCTCCTCGTTCTCTCTCTCTCTGGAAGGAGAGGAAAGTGGTCTCCTCAATAAATCTCAATCCATTTTACACGCCTCATAATAACAGTAACAGGAGCAAAGGCTGGCAGGCAAGGCAGGCTAAGTGCCTTCTTAAAAATTGTTACAAGGGCTTGCTTGGAAGAAAATGCTGTTTTCTCTCTCTCTCTCTTGCTCGCTCTTTGGCTAGATTACTAGAGTGAGATAATATGTATGTGTGGTAATATTATGTATGGCTATTATTAACAAGCATGGAGACCAGCTCCAGAAGAGGAGACTGCTACATATACACACTACTGCTTCTTTTATTACCATCATCGTCTTCATCACCGTCACACATGCACATTCACAAGTTGGCACAAAAAGAATCCATCCAACAAAGTCCAGAAAGTATGCAGCAGTAGCAGCAGCGACGCTGTTTCTGAGAGTAGTAAGTTAAGTAGTGCATGCAGTACACTCATTTATCGTCGTCGTAGTCGGCATCAGAGCAAAATAATCAATGTACACATGTCCATTACAAAATATACACACCGCTACACTCCCTCTGGTGATACAGCTATCATCGTCTTCATCACCGTCACACATGCACATTCACAAGTTGGCACAAAAAGAATCCATCCAACAGAGTCCAGAAAGTATGCAGCAGTAGCAGCAGCAACGCTTTTTCTGAGAGTAGTAAGTTAAGTAGTGCATGCAGTACACTCATTTATCGTCGTCGTCGTCGGCATCAGAGCAAAATAATCAATGTACACATGTCCATTACAAAATATACACACCGCTACACTCCCTCTGGTGATGCAGCAACGGTGAGGCAATTCAGTAGCACTAACATCGTAAAAAAATCTGTTCAGCTTACACTTGACTTATGTGTGTCGTCGCTATCTCGTTTATCATTTTACAAAAATTGATTACTCTTATGTCATGAATGAATGAACTCCGCTTTGGTACTCGACTAAAACTATATAAGCGCAAGTATTACATGCACCGCACATTTATGTGGCGGCAGGGGTGGTGTTGGTTTGATGTGATATGGCTGCTTAACATCATCAATGTATACACATATATACTTGAGTCAGCCATTTAGTTAGCTAAAGGTTACTTGCCCCCTTTGAGATGTAAAAAGCACAGGACGAGGACTTCGACGAGAGAGTAAATTTGATCTGATATTATACAGCTCAACACGACAACGACCTCTTATGAGAAGGCAAGGAGCAGAAGAAGAAGGAGGAGGAGGAGGACAGAGATGAACAGTGAGAAAAGACTCAATAAATTCTTATTTGGGCTGATGGAATAGAAAGAGCGAGAAAAAAATGGGGAAGCAAATGACGCTGATGGTGATGATGATGACACTAGTGACCTGTCGAGGGTTACGAATATATGTATAGAGAGACATCTTCATTCAACTAATAATGTTCAAAGAGAGAGAGAGAGTCTTGAAAAGAAGTGGATATTATTACTGCGCTATAGTAGTAGATTGTTGAGTGGAGCTAGATTAAAATGAAGACGAAATAATCTCTAGAGAAATCATTGATACACATTTTTTCCCATGCATTTGCATAATATCCACACACACACACAAGAACACAGACAAAACGACAAAACCAACCAAGTAGAAGAAAAAAGAAGCCTTTCTCAGGTTTCTCTTCAAATTCTTTACCTTCTTAAAACACAAACTAAACGTATTTTTTCCCTGCATTCCGTCCACCTTCCCTGTCCTATTATGTGCTTTATTCCTGCGAGGAGCCACATAAATCATCCATTTCTTTCAGCTTTCAGCCTAACGGGGGAAAGGGGGAAAGAAGAAAATACAAGAACAATTAGACCAGTAAATACATTTTCCAAAGTAAAAATAGCGCAAATCCATACATTACGTAATGTAATAATAATATATGCTATATATTACTACAGCGTATGTATGTACACAGTTTACCTTGCAATATACCTAACTAGACAAAAAGCATGTTTGTCTAAGGATAACTTTAAAAAGCATGTAAGAAAATAGTGGGCGAGGATAAGGAGAAA
>JAANSP010001673.1:0-14642 GCA_036850745.1 Homidia socia | reverse complement strand
AGTCCATCAAGCGGGAGTTCCGTCAATGAGTTATTTTTCAGGCTCATTTCCGTTAGTGAAGGCACGTCCTTAAATGATTCCCGCTGTATTCTAACAATTCTATTATCGGAGAGGTCTGTAAAATAAATTAATGCAAATAATTAGATCACCGAAATTTCGTAGAGAGAAGATGAAAAATAAAAAACGCAATTTTGAGCTGCTAAAATGCTCCAAATCTGAGTTTTTCTAGTCGAAAGCATATATTGGATCGTAACTATAATAAATACTTTTTTTAGTAAACTTTTACCAAGTTTCATCAAATGTGTATGTCCTCGTATTGCCCCTGTCGGTAACTCACTCAAGCCATTCTGTGCAATATCCAAGTATCGAAGGGACTTCATTGTCTCCAACATTTCTCCAATTTCTTTTGCCGAGCCGAGTAAATTATTTCTCAAGCGTATCTCCTCCAGAAGTGGAGTGGTGTCAAAGAACATTTTGGGAAAGTTCCTCAACTCATTGTTGCTCAGATCTACCTTTCGCAATGCAGGTAGGTGAGCAAAGGAGCGCATTGACACTCGACTTATACTATTCCCTGCAAGATTCAACGACTGTAACGTCCTCAAATTGACAAAGGATCCTTCCGGTAAATGTCTGAATCGATTGTGTGAAACATCTAGGGACTTTAATGAGATGAGCTCCTCTACTGCTCTACCAACTGGCATTGCTTCCTCCAAATGATTGTTCGCCAGCGACAAAATCTGCATTGTATTGTTATTAGAAAAACAACATGTATTCGCTATTATTATTCATGGCAATTTCAAACTATTTCGCTGCTGATAAAATATTTAATTACAACCATTAGTCTCTTTTACACCATAGTTTTCTTTTTCTACTATGCATAATAAAGCATTTAATCTAACTCATGACGTATTCAGCTATTATTAATATTATTACTACAAAAATCTGTGCGCCATATAATAGATAACAAGACTTTTTGATGATAGGCGTGATTCAGTCATTATCATTTTTTTTACAAAAAGATATTCACATTTTTCTCGCTTTCATTTTCATTCAACTTAAGTGTTAAAAAGAGAGTCATTACTACTATTATTATTAAGACAAGGATCAAAGCATCAAACCTCAGCCCCACAGCATAGCAGAACACAATCATTACACATTCTGTAACAAAGAGATGTGTGCCATGTTGTAACTTTTAAAGCTTTTAGATAGTGATGATGAATACATAAAGTGTGGCGTGGCACAAGTCCTCACAACAAACAAAAGCCTTTTTGCGGTTGTTCACAACAATGGTGTAGTGTTGTTTGGCATGAATTTTTTTCTCATACTAGGCCCGATGATTGTCATCATCAACATTGATTTTCCACCAGGGAGTGACAGTGCAAATTTTTTGATAAGGATTGATTTCATTTGGTTTGTGAGAGATATTGTGTAAAAATAGGCCTAATACTAATAATGAGTCAAGTTGAGAGCATCATCAAAAAAAATTAAAAATACGATATAAAAGAGTACCTAGATGCGTCATTTAATTTTTTTTGAAAAAGTGTATTAATGGATTTTTGAAATTGCAAAGCATGGCGTATGCATATTTTTTGTATGTACCTTCTTGTTTCTTGGTTGTGAGGCGAATGAAATTATGAGAAAATTAAGCTTGTAAATAAATTGAAAAGCTTCTTTTGTAGTATCCTGTGTACAATATCAGTATGCTCCGCTGAATGTGCGGATGTGCAAATAATGTACAGGGATGAGTAACATAACAGAGCAAAAAAGATGAGTTTTAAGAAAGAGCCGAGCCGTCTACTGACCTCTAATCTGGGAAGTAGAGCGAAACATCTCCGCTGTACATGATCTATACGATTATTACTAAAGTTTGCCAGCACGAGGTTTTCAAGTCTTCCGAATATGCCTTCGGCAAGTGTGGTGACGTCGGAATTGACAACGTGAATTTGCTTCACGGATGCCATGTTTGCAAAAGCCCCCACCGGAAATCCTGAGATGAGCGACCCATCAATTCGTATATGTTTCAGTCTGTTGAGCCCATTAAATCTGGGAAGTAAACGAACTCTGCTTTTCTCTAATGTGAACGCCTCGAGATTTCGAAGTTTCTCGATCGCATCAAACGGAAAGTCCACTAGCTTCTCTTCAACAATGTAGAGTTCTTCAAGAGAGTCTTCAAGGCCCGCAAATGCATTTCTGGAGAAACCTTCCAGGCCATTGTTTCGCAGTAGGAGTCTTCCAATCTAATGAAAATGTTTGTAAAAAAGAGCAATATATTAAAATATCTTTCATCAGGCAAGAGCTACGTGAAAAGCATGCGTATTTTGTTTTACTTGTACTTAAATAAATCATTATTTTTCAGTATGGCCACATATATTTTTCCTTAATATCTTTACTTTTACGCATCTACCGATTTACCTGTAATGCGCCAAATGCCCTGGCAGGGAGTGTTGGCATTCTATTGTTTTCAACAATAAGTTCATCAATGGCGGGCATATTACGTAGCCTCATCAAATTTTCAAGGGCTCCATTAACCCTTTCTAGATCACTGTGACTGCACCTGTACACAAATAGTGCCATTAAACATAGAGAGTGATGGTTATAATAACTAATGAGCCTGGTGGTTGCAACAGCAGAAGCACTCATTTGTGCTACACTGATAAGATTGCTTATTATTATGGCATGCCCTATAATTTTATTTTCAAGTTCAACTACTTACCAAACTTGAACCTGTTCATTTCTTCCCCTACAACGACATGGCATTATTGACTCGGCAGGTGGGCATTTGTTGCCTGATGCCAACAGCGTATACACGCTGAGTACCAGGAACGCAATTGATCCTAGGTTATGCTTACTTTTGTACATTTTCGCTTCTACGAGGATTCATTTCCATTCCACCCGTTTTGTACAAATAAATTACAATTCGCCGATATGGGCGAGTCCTGGATTCAAATTAACGGCTGCGTTTAAGCCATCATTGTTGTGGCTATTGGTTTTGGTGTTGCACAAAGGTCGTGAAATTGTTGAATCTGTAAATATAAAAGAATTCCATTATTCATTTGACAAGTCTCATTCATTCATGCTCAAAAATAAGTTTTAAAATACTTCTAAAATGAAAAACAGATTTTTTTGGATATGGTGGAAATAAATTGACACATCAGTGTCAAAATCGATAAGAATTGGTTAAGATGTCGCCCAAAATCAATGAAGTTCATAAAAACTTACAACGCTTAATGGGTTTCAAAAATTTATGCGCGAAATCGAAAAGTTTCATGGTTATCCATCGAATTTCAGCAATTTATACGCAGGATGCTTAGTTGCTCATTCAAAAAATAGGTATAGCATAGGGACACATTTTAGCAGGGAAAGCTGTACCCATCTCAGAAGAACCCTGAACAAATGAAAAACTTTTCGTCATTTCAATTGCCAAGAAAAACAATTATAGTTTTAATGCAGTAAACAACTTGCTACAAATTCAGGGCTGTATCTAAATTCCTGTGGTTCTAGCTTCCCTTACTTTTTAAAAAACGCCACATCTTGTGGTTTTTAACTTGTATCCCATTAATAAAATGTTTTCTGGTCATGTTTAACTGGTTAAACATCTCGTTTTCATTTTTTAACCCAGAATTTTAATCCTGTCCGTTCTATATTTTCAAACTAATCATCACAGTGAAAAGGTCAAGGAAAAACGTCATTTTCTTTCATGTTTACACATTAGTTACTAGTTCTATGTTACAGCATCAGTTTAAAATAGTTATCTGCACAGGTTGAAAGAAAAAGATGTATAATTATATTCTTTAAGTAACAGTTGTGTAGATAAAACTCATTGCTGCATTCATATTTTGTTGACCATTTTTTACCAAGTTTCTAGTTTATTTCATAATCCCGTGAAGTCGAATGACCACGGGATAAGAAATGCATAATAGAATTTCAAAAGCGCACGCCTAATTATAGACTATGTCAAACGAGATAACGCATGTATAATACATATTTGCATGAGCGCAATTTCAAATTGCTGTGAACATGGATAACCTTCGTAAAGAAATGACATGTTTGTTGTCACACAGCCCATCAATTTGCATGTCTAATTTCCTGCATGCATGAGTTGTTTACATGATGTGCCAAAATTGAAACGTCAGTAAATCTTGGGGCTACATGTTGATTTGATCATAGAGATGGAAAACTGTGTGAAACTATGATTATCTAAGAAAAATCAGTTTTTGGCAGTGTCGAAATTACTTGCAAATGTTTGATAACGCATGTATAATATTTGCATGAGCGCAATTTCAAATTGCTGTGAACATGGATAACCTTCGTAAAGAATGACATGTTTGTTGTCACACAGCCCATCACTTTTGCATGTCTAATTTCCTGCATGCATGAGTTGTTTACATGATGTGCCAAAATTGAAACGTCAGTAAATCTTGGAGCTACATGTTGATTTGATCATAGAGATGGAAAACTGTGTGAAACTATGATTATCTAAGAAAAATCAGTTTTTGGCAGTGTCGAAATTACTTGTAAATGTTTTTGATAAATAGTCACTTGTGTCATTCTTGTCAGCGGTGTTGTTTTCAATAAAAGTCCATGACTCTTGAGATGAACAAAGTAATCCATGCCACCATGCCACACTACATGCAAAAAAATCATTTTACATTGTTGTTATTTTTTTAAAGAAAATGTGTGGTTTAAGTATTTACATCCGTTCTAAGAAGTACCAAAAAATACATACCCAACTTTATGAATCCAGCTAACCTAATAACCTGCATAAAGCGAATTACTATAATGATAGATTTTTTCTTACTTTCAGAGGAACGGATGAAAAATGAAACCTTCTTTCCGTTTAATTAATCAACCCTATAAAACCACCCCCTCCAAGCGACAGGAAACAAGTGCATAGAAAATAAATAAATAGGTAATATTTTTTATGAAAAGTCAAAATGCAATTTAGGTGAGAGTTACTTTAGCCATCATCATCATCATTCATATGAGCGATATGATATATGCGAGTACATATTACCATCTATCCGTTTTATAACAGCCATGTAATTTTTCACCATTGCATTAAATCATGTTTCGTTTACAATGTACGCACATGAAATGATATGATGATATGAATGCAAGAGTTGATATGAGTACGCAATAATTCATAACACTCGTTCATATAATGCAAGCAAGCGAATCTATCATACACAATTCCATCCTCCAACAATGATGAATGTTGTGCATTGTTGCCCATTATTTGATACGATATATATTATTTTTGTTATGCTATGAATAAGACAGACAGATATAGAATGCTCATTTCTACACACATGAAAAGCGCATGTTGTGCAACGAAAGTAAAGTGTGTTTGTGTACATTTTCTTTTCGTAGTAGAATAATGTTTGTAAGGTGTTAATGGATATCCGATCCGCTTCGCCGGCTTCTTTTGACCCAAAATTTTCTGATGCCGCTCCTTTAAGATTGGCAAAAAATAATAACATTTTTGTCTGCATTATTACGCTTTTTCTTAACATTGCACTTAATACACAATAATGCCTCAACCAAAACGTTAACAATAATATGATACGGAGACATGAGATTTACTATGAATATTTACTAATACCTACTGTTAATATTAACAATTCGCCAGTAGTAAAAATGCATAATATGCACATATTTTTATAAGCATCCGTGTGACTATCTTCATCATTGTCCATAAATCATAACTATATGCAATATAGCATGTCAAGCATATTTTTGTGGATCAACGAAAGACAATATTAGGCACGTATTTAAATGTGCATTACAAAATGCAGTAATCGTCTGCTGCTGATTCGCAAGACCAATCTAGATGTGATTATAATAATAGATGGTAGAAGGTGGCACATGCACGCATGACACGCAAAGGACGGGTGATAGCTTAAGCCAAATTGCAATAATATGCATTTTAAGCTAATTTATATTGCATCTTAATCATCGATGCAAGATGATAATGATTAGACTGAGCATAAAATGCACATGAGATTAAAAAGTCAATTATCAAAAGTCAAGGATCATTGTCATCAATTACTGCTGCGGTAAGATTAGTTAACTCTGTCTATTTAATGTCCATCGTACATTTTTGAATTTTTTCTTTATCTCAGTTATTTCTAATCCAACTTTTCAAAGCAAATTTTGGCAAAAATGTATTTCATAAAGCTGTAAAAATTGACAATGAATTTCATGTTTCCTTTTCAGATATGTGCACACAGTGCTGTGTTAGTTAGAAGCATGGAGGGAAGGGGTGCACTAGTTTTCTATTTGTAAAAATTCCAACAAAATAAAACAAAATTTCCATTGGTTTGCAATTTTACAGCAATTTTTATGGATGTAAAATACAAGTTTAGAAGCATGGAGGGAAGGGGTGCACTAGTTTTCTAGTTGTAAAAATTCCAACAAAATAAAACAAAATTTCCATTGGTTTACCATTTTACAGCAATTTTTATGGATGTAAAATACAAGCATCAGTAAATTAAACCAACACACGTGTCTATATAAACGTCTCGTGGAGTAAAGGTAAAAATAATAAAACTTAGTCACTGATGTTAATACTGATTTAGACCGGAAATGAGCTTGCCATAATATAAAAGTAGGAATTATCCAACGGGATAAAAATGCGTTGCAGATTTTTGTTTAATAGTCGTAGTAGCTTATATATATCAGGCAGGCGTATGCGCTGCAGTTTGCACTATTGCACATTCCTTTGGTAATATATGATAACATTTGAATTTGAATGTGGTGGTGTCCATTCACATAAAGATTTTCATTTTGCTTAGATTCCAAGTTGTAGCGCCAGGTTGTTTCACTTGTTGTTTCTGGCAGGAAATTAGCGTGAATAAAAATTCATTTCCTTGAATGGTTGTACGTACACAAAAACACAAAACAGGTACTCGTATACATATTGTCTCCATTCCCAATATTTAGTCGCGATCGCTCAATAATTTGCAATACAAGCACAATAGATCACATTGCAAAAATAATGCATTTTTGAAACCTTCCCAAAACCAATGTTCTTCTTTAAAAATCAACAATGAAAACATACTTGCTAATACCCATACATTTATAATGCATTTCCTTTAATAATAAGAATAGCAAACGATTACATGCTCACCCACATTTATATTTGTATTTGTTTACTTAACCCTGGAACTGCAAAACTTTGGTTTTTTTAAATTTGTGATTGATGCATCGCTTTTGTACGATCATGCAAACTTCATTCGTTTTTAATACAGACTAATGCCTATATGATTTGTATAATATACAAATTCACAAAATTCAAATATATGCAAAAAAATGTATCGTAAGAAAAAGAACAAATATGTTGCAAAATATTTTCAATTAAATATTTTGGTTCGTCTTTAGAGAACACATAATTGACGAAATGTTATATTTTTCCCAAAGAATCGATACTTTTCTCGCTCCACTCTACCTACATGCTTTCTACTGAGTATTTGTAAATGAATAAATGTTGTGTAGTATTCGTATATCGCACATTGTATGACACATCTCTCAACATTCTACATTCGTTTTCAGAATCAACTACAGTAGCTTTATACAGAAAGTATGATATGATAAGTTCAATCATTAAAACCTGATAACAATAAAAATGCATTGTATTGCACTGGCAAATAACAAAATTAGTTTGATGGTGCAAGGTGCAAACTGCCAACAAGTGATTTACGATTTACAAAAAGAATTCTTTCTGGCAATTGACCACTGCCAAAACACTTTTTGTGAAATTAAAGGGTCAGTGTACACAGTAGGGCTATTATGTTGTAGGTATTATGGTAGGTAATAATAATAATATTATAATGCCGTCCGTCAAGAAACGAAGAAGTTCTTGTTTAATAATTTATAGAATAAAATTCAGACACATTTTTATATTACACATAGTTTTTTAAAATATAAAATCTTCAAAAATTCATCTTCTTGTTGAATAAATCGTTATGTAAAACATAACTTTTGATTTGTTATTATCATGCTATTTTACTGACTTGTTTTACTTTTATTATTAGCTACCTTTTCATCTAGGTTAGTCGTTTATCGATCCGTTTTCGTCCCTATTTGTCCTACTAAATCCAATACGCGTTTTGTTGGCTTACAAAGACACTTTTATCAACAAACTGGTATTTCACTTCCACACAGTTTCAAAATAATGCTTGTTTTGTTGGCTTACAAAGACACTTTTATCAACAAACTGGTACTTCACTTCCACACAGTTTCAAAAAATCAAAAAGGTCCACACTTCAATTCACCCGACTTATTTTTTCCATTTTTTTCGTCTTTAAGAATTATTCCAAGGTGAGCTTCAGCATTGATCAGCAATACAACATGAAAAATATTATTTTTTGATTATCTCCTCACTGTAGGGATGCTATTTTGCGAACCACAAAAACGTTCACTTTTAAACCGCAACGGTACACAAAAGTCGTCGATTGCACTTTTTAAAAATGGCATTTTGAAATTGCACTGCACAAACCCACCACATATTCCAACTAAGCTTATTTGGCTATCGCTAGATGATACGATGCGATCTCTACAACATTCAAATGTTGACTGTTTTTTAGCATGTCATCTTGGTACAAAGTGTCCACAGCATTAATAATTGTCACAAAGTTAAAGTGAAAACAGCCACTAAACAAAACAAGACACCTTTCCACTTGACTTTTGAAATCCTTTAGGAAAGCCGCAAATAATGAGCTTTTCTAATAATACAGCTATTTTTCTTACGGATACTTTGTTGCCGTTGTTGTTGGTACAAACATTTATTAGGTATGTGTACCTCAACTGTAAACTGAGGTGATATTCACTTTATGCGTGTTTAAAAAAACTTTATACGGTACAGATTCAAAACTAGGAATGGCACCTGTAGAATGTACAACCACACCATAGTATGCTCACTCAGTTTATAATATCACTGTGACAGTGCGTAATCATTGTACATGCGACAATAGTAAAACGCAATTGGTTAGAGCTTGGCCGTTATTACAGTTAACATTTTTATGATTCATTTTGATAGCCGCTTAAAAAGATGAACACTACAACGTCCCTTTGCTTATGATGACGACGATGATCTTGAGCATATCAAAACAAAAAAATACTCGAATGCGAGTGTAAGCTAGAACTTTTTAAAAAATCATTCCTCAGTGAAAGAATGTACTTGCTATAAAGGGTTTCAACGCTCCCTGCAAATAAAAATGCTTTTAAAATGCTTTTGCAGCAACTGTCATGCAAACTTTAATAAGGAGCAAGGTACATACTATATCTCGCTTCAACTTACTGCGTTTTTTGTCTGTGCGAATTTACAGGCAACGTTACTTATCATGATACATTGCGACTGAAGCAACAGATTTTTCATCTAACTCATCAAATAAGTTACTGAAAAAACTTTAAATTAAATCCTCTTATGCATTGTGCACAATTTGGGGGAACACTGCGTTCATGAGTATTTATACAAAGTTATGTATATTACCTATATAGGTACGTATATAATCTGGTATGCGTAGGACCATGAAACATTTTTCTTGAGGATTAAATAGGCAGCTTTTTGTGATTGTTGTGAAGCACCATTATTATTATTATATTGTATTAACCACCTACGCCCTGCCTATTCCGCCCCAGTTTCTCAAGCAAAAAGAACTTATTTTCTGTTAAACATTGTGATGATGATAAATATACTATTCTGTTGTTATATTGCATGAGGATTTGATATGTGGTAGTGCTGTTAATAATGAAATGCTAACGTCAAACAGAAGACGTTCGGCGAAATGGATTCAACCACATAATTTATTAAAGTGTTCACAAAGTGGATTATTTACCATTAAAATGTGTATCAGTAATCAGCACTAACTAACAAATCTTATTTTTGGTGGTATTGTTAATGTACTACTGAGTAAATCTTTTTATGCACAATGCGTGTGGCGCTTTGTAAGCACTGCTTACATGCGATAAAAAAGAAGAGAAACCGTCTGTCTAGTACTTGTTCATTGTTGAATTAAAATATGGAATTTTATCATAATAGTAATTAAGAATGATTGTTACACTTACGTTCGTGTCTTTACATTTTAGATTTATGCACATTACGTCGCTGAAAATCGTAGCAGAAAAGTTGTATAGGTAGTTTGGTTGCATTCATTTTTAATTTAAACGCTCGTTTAATACAACCTTCAGGTTCATTATTAAATTTACAAATTATTAAAGGAGACAAGAGTAAATATCCTTTTATTCAGACCACCTTATCATTATCATCATCATCATAGGTCCTCTTTCTAAATGCATATTACAAAACGGTAAAACACGAGTATATAAACAAAGCCGGGTTGAATAAAATTAGTATACATACATGCATACCAATGTAAGTGCATAGTTATCCTAAATACAGACTTACAAATTGTAAGTTACAATTCCTGCATTATATATTAAGCTGATCTTACTACTCGGTTTGTAGCGTAAAAATAATTGTTTATTTATAACGCCTTGTTTGTAGAGATATGACATTGTCAGAGAAGGAGTGAGTAGCTTTCCCCAATTTTCAATAAATTGTTCAATGTAAATACGAGGAGCGCCTGCTTTTGTTGTCATTGTTCATTTCAATGTGAATCTACTTGAGTAATTTTATGAAGCAATAATTAATTTGACACCATGCACCAGAGTATAAACGATTATCAAACTTGGTGATAATAATTAAGTAGGCACATTTAAAGAATAAAGTAGCAAAAGCATGTCAAAAGTTATGCCGTGTTAAATAAAATAATAACAGTAAGAATGAACAATGGTGTACGGAGAGAAAGGAGCAAGAAGAAGGAAATATGAGACGTGTCATGACATTTCAATTTATCTAATTTCTAGAAGGCAAAAAGTCTCGGTTTGGTGATAATAATTAAGTAGGCACATTTAAAGAATAAAGTAGCAAAAGCAAAAGCATGTCAAAAGTTATGCCGTGTTAAATAAAATAATAACAGTAAGAATGAACAATGGTATACGGAGAGAAAGGAGCAAGAAGGAAATATGAGACGTGTCATGACATTTCAATTTATCTAATTTCTAGAAGGCAAAGAGTCTCGGTGAAATTATTACGTGTACACGCTTGCGCAATTCATAATGTGCAAATGTGCATAATAGTTAATTTCTAGAAGGCAAAAAGTCTCGGGGAAATTATTACGTGTACACGCTTGCGCAATTCATAATGTGCAAATGTGCATAATAGGTATTGCATATCGATTCATTGTGATAGAGGCATATGTGGACTCTTGGGGTAATGGATGACTTACATACTGTTGTCTAACAATAACGTATAAAGTTGTTCCTAATTTTTAAAAGGTATGTTCTATCTATCTATAGTAGTAAATGTAGGTATACGTATCTTACGACCATTTTCGAACACTATTTATCAGCATATAAAAACAATTATATAAAAATACGAATAATATCATTTAAAACAAATCAACTAAAAATTTTGGATTTACCAAAAGTAAATTGCCGTTACAAAGTTGGATAGTTGACTCATCATTATTAATATCTTTAATAATACAACATGTAGTCTCGAATGAAGAAAACCGTTGCTAATTGAAAATTGACCGAAACTTTATGCAATGTAAGTCATCATGATATTACTTTTGTTTTCCTGTTGACTGTTAAACGGTATGTCGTGCTTGCCCAAGCATTGCATAGGAACATGTGCAACAATTTCAAAGGCATATACATACCTATTATTCATGCTGTATGGAATATGTAAACTTTGTTGGATAAATTGGTTATTTTAAAAACACGACGTATGTACCTGAAGCAACCACTGACATTATACCGATTATAGCACAAAATATCAGGTCTTTCGAAAAATCAGTGGAAAATTTAATTTTCTAGAGTATGCATGAACTCATTGAAAAATAAATATCTGTGATTAAAAATAAGTTAAATAAGACATTTTCTGAATCATTCTGTTTTCAGGTCATCTGAGAGCAAAATTTGACTTATTTCCTGGTACACGGGTTGGTAAAGTACCACTTTGTCAAAATCATTCATACAATTCGTACAATTCAAGAAAACACATTGAGCTAGTACAATAGATCATGGGAAACCTATGAAAGAAGTGCAAACATAATTAAATTGTCCCAATACGCTACTTTTATCTTTAACCTCAAAATGTCAATTTTCATTTTGTTTAGGACTTTTAATGATTCAAAAACATAAACTACAATACAAAATCACAAAGAAACTTTATAGGATATGCATAAGCATTGCAGAATTATTTAGAGTATTTGCTAAAATCGCTACTTCTGTAAAGTCAGGTAGGACAACATGAGTATTTCTTACAGGATTTAATGTATTGGGAAGTTTTAAAAATAAGTTTAATGAATTGTTTATCAGGTCTTTGGGTCATCTTCAGAGACGGAAAAGTAAACACCGATACGCCCTGCACATAAATGCCTATACGCATGGGTAAACTTTTACTATGAACCTTACGTTTACGTTAACTGCTATTTATCTGCGAGCTACAAAAGCATAAAATGAAAAGTTTATTGCTTTCTCACTCTCAATCCCCTGGTGCGATGAGTCAAATGATACACAACATGGGCAAATGGATGAAAAGAACTGAACAAGAGGTAGTAAAACAAGTGTAGTTTATCAGAGTAATTTTACTTTCAAACGAGAGTAAAATAATGTATTTTGTTAGATTGATTTATTTGATACGGTTTGCCTAGTTCAACTTTACTTTTCATAAAACGGTTCATGGAATTTAGCAGGATTGCAGTAATGCAATTGTACACCTATTAATAATTCATTTTTTAAGTGATTGATTTGAAAGCGATTTTTAAAATGAATGTGACAGATGGGTTTGCAAAGGTAAATACGTATACATTATTTATTTTTAAAAATATGCATTTCTTCATAAACAAAGTCCATTGATTCACTTTGTTCTAAATTAAATCAATAAAAATAGCTTTCTAATTATAACTACTAAGTTGCTCAACAATAGCATATAAACAGTGCTTAAAAGTTTCATGAGCCATTAAATTTTTATATCTATAGTCGATGAAATAACCAAATCATCTTCAGCCTTAAAAAGTAGATTAATCTGGTATTGGCAGAATAATACCGTTCTGTCTGGGAGGGTTAGGTTTTACCACGTGTGATTCACGATGATGTGATACGACATGTGATTGATAATCAAACAGACCTTATGCTTTTATTGATAATAAAATACCTGGGTTTGCTAAGAAGAAAACATGAAAAATCTTGTGATATCCATCCAAATGCAAAGATTAAGAGCTTCTTCTCTTAAATCCTAAACTCGGCTATTTAGGTAATATGATTCTGGTTATGTACTATTTTTTCTTCATCCATTTGTTGAGAGAGTGTATCATTTCTGTATCATTTCGATAACCATTACGTGTGTAACTTATGACTATGAGTATGCTTTAAAGAAAGCTTAAAATTGTTTTTTTAGTTCATACATAACCAAAAGTTATTAATCCATTTAGTGAAGATTAAAATCATACATAACATCATATGCATATATTTCTCGACTTACATAAACTTTCCTTGTAAATAATAAACATATAGTGTAATCTTATGATAGATGGATGCACACTAAATAGTTAAATATTATAGTAATGCATTTAATCATTCGTAGTACATGATTTATCGATTGATTAAAAAAATAAAGGAGTCTCGCTTTCGAGTAAACTATTTTTTGAAAAATCCCCGTCTACTAAAAGTTACCTTTCTACAAAAAATATATTAATGATCTTATTCTTGTAAGGATGAAAAACTTTCAACTAGCAAATTCTGATTTTATGTTAAATTAGCTACACAATTTTTGACGAATGATCAATTCAGAGGCTAAATTTATTAAGTGGAAAAATGCCATTATGCACACTAAATAGTTAAATATTATAGTAATGCATTTAATCATTCGTAGTACATGATTTATCGATTGATTAAAAAAGTAAATGAGTCTCGCTTTCGAGTAAACTATGAAAAATCCCCGTCTACTAAAAATTACCTTTCTACAAAAAATATATATTAATGATCTTATTCTTGTAGGGATGAAAAACATTCAACTAACAAAGTTTCTGCTTTTATGTTAAATTAGCTACACAATTTTTGTCGAATGATCAATTCAAAGGCTAAATTTATTAAGTGGAAAAATGCCATAATTAGTAAGAAATTTTCGAATATGATAATGCTGCAAAAATACGATAAAAATTCACTAATTTAACCAGAGTTTAACTTTTTCAAATCTCACTTTTGCAATACCACACACAGTGCGTAGTATGTGCTTTACAACTGTTCATTATGCAATTTTACTTTAATTGAAGCAATTATTTACTGATAAAATCATAACAATACATAAACCAACAAAATTCACGTAACAAAGTACCGTACGGATTCAGTCGAGTAAAATTGTCATACAATGAATGGGCTGCCGCAACAATAACGTAGTACGTAAAATGACAATTAATTTGGTCATGTTTAGAGGAAAAAAACAAAGATAAAACAATAAAATAATTATTTTCATGAATAAAAATTAATAACGAGAAAATTATTTTTCTAGAATAGTGACCTTCCTTGTTCATATTTGTCATTTTTATTTAATTTAGTAATTTTATACAGAAAAAACC
>JAANSP010001672.1:0-14645 GCA_036850745.1 Homidia socia | reverse complement strand
TCGTTATGCGTTTCAAAGTGGCTGTAAGTCGTAAATTTATCATTGAATCGGTCATCTTCTTCAGCAGGGTCCCTCCTGGAGGGAAAAATTGTCTGCGTCCCATTCTGTCCTTTGTGCCGTCGTGTCAGATGGAAAAAAAGTTGATTGGATTGTACATTTTTTTGAAGTAAGTTTTTTGTTGTTGTTCGAAAATCAATAAAAATTTAGTCAATACTGGTAGTGATGCATGAAAAAGTGCCTAAAAACTTCAATTACGGTAAATGTATGTAGATACTTTATTTCTGTGCAATAAAAAGTTGAAGAATAAAAACTTGGTTATCCCATGTCTTTTTTTTTACTTTACTGCCATGTCATTTGTGTGAGAGTACGGGATTTTCCATGTAAATAAATAATGACACATTAGTACAATTTTTTCTCACTGGAAATAACATGTGTGCATTTTCAATCAGCTTGAATTTATCCGCAAATGCTAACGTATTGTATAGGATACCAACATACTGTGCGCTACATTATTATTACTCCATAGTGCTGAGAAAACTGCTGCCAAATTTCCATTAACCAAAAACCGAATGCTTGCACTTACTTTTACTAAAAAATAAGCCATATGACAAAGAAAAAAAATGTTGTTTTCACGCAACCCAGTATGCGAACATAAAGAATTTGACTGATAATAGGAAATGATATAAAATGAAAAAAACTATACACGGTACGGTTGCGTGTACAACAAAGACAGCAAAGGTATGTGCGTGTAGCTGTATATTGGCAGTGGCTTAGTTAAGTTCAAAAGCTGACATTCACATATATTATTGATAACAGTGAAAAAAGTAGGTGAAGCAGAAACAAAAAATAGTTATGTGCTTTTCCCCTCAATTTCCCAATAGTTTCTGGTTCAAGTTAGATTTTGATTGGGTATGGTGTAGCGAGCTAGTGATAAGCTATGCGCCACATATTGCCGCATTCTAAAATTATTCATTTTTTAAAAGTATAGACTGTAACATAATATATAGCTACTTTACTAACTATTCATGCACATGACATTTTCTCAGAGATGTACATGCAAATATATACCTATTGGATATTTAATAAAAAAGTTATTAAATGCATAAGGTTTTAATGGGTTCGTTATATATTATCCAACAGCACTCACGCACATTACTTTTTCTGACTTGAAAGAGTGAATAGAAAATAAATAAATAGTTGATGATCTACTCCTGCATATACGGGAACGGCTGCTATGCAAATCAGAATCAAATACAAAGCAAATTTTGCTTTTACTCCTTTCGAGTGAGTGGAAATGGCGGCCACCATGCTTTTTGCAACTAATATTTGTCAAATGAGTAAACTCAACCAAGTGGAAACCACAAAGGAAATGGAATGGCATAAGTGAAAAAGCGGCTGTTACAATACATTGCAAAGTGCTACAATAACAAATCATGCAAGCATATACGCGAACAAAATATGAATCTGAAAATATTACAACTCATTGCAGGCAGTCATTTATACAATTTTAAGGTGTAGATACATATAATATAGGAAAAGTGAAATCAATGACTTTCGGCAAAACCTCAAATGAGTATCTTGTGGTGTGCCATATATATCACCTATATAGCATAACAGCAAAAAGCCGAGATCTAAAATCATCATCATACACCATGGCAAAATGTACAACTTGTCTAAAAAGAGAAAGTACACATAAGACACTCCTTTCCTTCCGAAAAGCTTAGATTGCTATGTCAAGTTTGATTTTCTACATATTTCAAACTTGTCTTCGGGAGCACCACACACTACTAAACAAGCGTATATTTTACACCCTGACAAGAAGGGTACCTTGAAATCAAGAGTTATTATTACATGAAAGCAAGCGATAAGCTATATATAGGTACCTAAAGCAAAGACTGTTCTGGAGGTCCCCTTCTCCNAAGAGTTATTATTACATGAAAGCAAGCGATAAGCTATATATAGGTACCTAAAGCAAAGACTGTTCTGGAGGTCCCCTTCTCCTGACTATATACTCCTCTTCCCCCACAAAAAGCTGCTATCACTATCACATTCTAGTGTCTCGATACTCTATCAACAATTTCTCTTTGCTCTACTTGCTCTAAACAAACATTTATATTGGCAAAAAGAAAAGATGCATATACACAGTTGGATACTACTGTCGTCATATGTATATCCGGCCAGGCAAGAAAGCCTTTTGTGCAAAATGCAGAACATTTGCTATACAACATAAAACGTACCTTATATACCATGTAATTGTTGTGTTGTTTCAAGACAGATAGATAGTATACAAAAAGTATACATCAATGTCATCATCATCAAGAAGAGTTTCGGTGTTGACAGAAAGTAAGTGAAGCGCACAACGTACATATTTTGAAAGTGAAAAGGAAAACAGTAGTGTACAGAATACTTACTTAAGTTTAGAGAGACAAGCAAAAGACTGCATGCAGCATGTACAAAAGCTATAGTGTAGCATCATCATCATTCATCATCATCATCAAAGTTTTTTTTTCGGAAAATAAAGAGTTGTGAAGAGAGAGAGAAAGTGTATAGAAAAATATATATAAGAAGGGAAAGCAAAATGGATCAAGCGTTACATCATCACAAGAAATCATAATTTATTCATCTACTCATTTCGTACTTTTGTACATGCAGTAGTGCATGCACGCACATTATATTGCTTTGTTGCGTTGTCGTTGTTGAATGATTGACTATTTCAGATGGAAAATTGCGCAATAACAAGACTGGCAAAATGTAGTTAAAATATTATTTACTCGTAATGTTCGTTCACTCAAGTCAAGCTCAACCTTGTAGCGATGAATAAAGAGTTACACGTATAACAATAATAGGTTTATTTATCCAATACGTCGCGTCATCGTTGTCTTTGTCATCAAATGTGATTTCTTATAAAAAAGTTACTGTTTTTTTGTGAAAAAGTCATTAGATTTTGATAACCGTGTTTGTAAAAGTAAAAATGTAAAACTTTGTTGATTGTTGATGGTTCTCTACTGTAAATTCACAACAGGAAACAAACTATGTCATATTGATTGGTTGCAAAAATAATGTTGATGAAAGTACATTGTATAGGTATTTGTCTGCTGGAATGTACATACTAGAGTGAATGTCATAAGGTTATGTATAGGTACGTATGTGTTTCACGGGTACAGTTGGTTACATTTACATTGTATTGATAACCGTGTTTGTAAAAGTAAAAATGTAAACTTTGTTGACTGTTGATGGTTCTCTACAGTAAATTCAAAACAGGAAACAAATTATGTCATATTGATTGGTTGCAAAAATAAAGTTGATGAAAGTAACATGGTACATATATTTGTCTGCTGGAATGTACATACTAGAGTGAATGTCATAAGGTTATGTATAGGTACGTATGTGTTTCACGCGTACTGTTGGTTACATTTACATTGTATGTAAAACTGTGTAAATGTAACGTACATAGCTTGTGTCAATAAAATGTTATATCATATTAGTAATTCCTCATTCTTTTGAGATAAAAATATATTTTATTTGTCTGCTGGAATGTACATACTAGAGTGAATGTCATAAGGTTATGTATAGGTACGTATGTGTTTCACGGGTACAGTTGGTTACATTTACATTGTATGTAAAAACTGTGTAAATGTAACGTAGCTTGTGTCAATAAAATGTTATATCATATTAGTAATTCCTCATTCTTTTGAGATAAAAATATATTTTAGGTATTTTAATAGAAAGTATTATATAAGTATTCATGAATAAATATTTATACTGTTTTGCCTTGAACTCGGAATAGGATGCAATGTATTTTTTGTCATTTAATGATCAAATTACCCCACGAAATGCCACGGTTCCGCTCGAGATCCTCGCTGAGAAACTTTTCCAACTTCTCTGGGAAATGTCGCTTGAGACACCATATAAGTCCTATTACCCCCATAACCACAAAGACGGTGATAAGTCCAAGCCAAAAAGGTTCCTCTATCATTCGCTGTGACAATGGCTTGTAGGGAATGTGGAGCATCCGAGATTCGCACTGTGGTCCTAGTCACACACAAATACAATGCATATTGTCATCATCATAAATAAATGAATGATATTTATACGCTATTATATTAATACATGGATACATATAATATACCAAAACCAAACTACACTTGCAACATAATATTATATTGTTGTGAAGGAGAGGAATAAGAGGTGTTACTACAAGACAATAAAAAGATGGCTTACGTTCTCTAGAAAATAAAGTACCTACACACTAGCAAGAAAAGCCATGTGGTTATAGCAGTTTTTTCTTCTTTTATTAAGGAGAAAAATACAAAGAGGATTGGAGGATAAAATTATATAAGGAGAAGAGATGCAAAACAAACATGGTTTTCATTTTACATGGTTTTACCATTATGTTCTCTAATATCACTGTCAAGTGGAATAATATGAGCATTTTTGGAGAGCTGTTATTGCTGCTGCTGGTAGCATGAAAATTTTGTGTGTGTACATTTATTTATAGTTAATATACAATTTCTTTGTCATTTTCACTTTGTTTTGACATTCCTGGCTTCTAATATATAAAGCTGTTTCATGTATATTATTATATCTGGGTATATCTCTTTATTACTCAAACTCACCTTACAAAAAGTATGACGTTTTACGTAAAATAGATAGAAAAAAGAAAGTAGAACTGACTATTGTGTTGGGAATATAATTTTACAATGTAAGAAAATAGAACTGGAGGAAACTGCTATTAAACTACTTTAGACTTTTTGTAATTTATTTTGCATTCTTCTACTTGTGCATGTAGCTATTGTGCAATGACTACGAGAAGAAGGAAGGAAAATGAGAAAGAAAAAAAGTAAAAGCAAGTTGTTAATTTTGTTATAGGATCTAATATATGTATACTCTGTGTGAACGAGTACATACATGCATTTTGTATAACCTCTCCTCTTGTTGGAATTGTAAATGTTTTTATACCTGTGGGTGAAATGATGCTGCATGCTTTATGCATAAAAAGGGGGTTTCATAATAAAAATAGCTCGCCACTACCACCACACAGTTTTCATATTTCATGTGCATGCACCACCATCTCATATTCTACTCCAAGAAACAACTTATTTGAGCAAGCCAATCCATTCCCAACTGGTTTATTACGTGGGACGAGAACGAGGAGTAGTTATTTTATTCTTTGTGAAATGAATTGTAGATGTTTTTACTTGATATGCTGGATGGCTCATTAGCTTTAAAAACTTAATGACTTGCTTCTGCTGTGTGAATATATATTCCTTAGGTAAAATATTTTTAGAAAAGTCCTTAAAAACTAAACAAACTAGTGGCTTCATAAATTAGCGTGGTGTAGAAAGAAAAGTAGACAATCCAAAATTATACATGCACCATGCACCTCACTTTTATACACACATCATACATATATGCATATACATATATAATATATCATTTAGCATGTAAAAGCAGTAGGCAAAAGACAGCTTTTGAAATTTTTTGTAAAAGAAAAACTCGTACAGTTCGGTAGTGAAGTGTGTTTTTTTGCAAAAATTCTCAGATTTTTATAAAAAAAATGAACATAAACATGCGAGCTGTAAAGCTTGTTAACTAAATAGGAGGTACTTAAATATGTTCACGAGTACTGTTAGCCACATATACAGAGCATCATCATCATTATCCCCAAACCATTAAAACAAGCAAAAAACATATTTTTCCATAAAACTCGTATTCTTTTAGAAAATAAAATGTGGTAAAATCATTTAACAACTTTTCTGTGTCAGCAAAACTATCTAGTCATAATGAAAGCATCCATTAAAAAGTGTATGCAGAGCAGAGTTAAAAATGCTATCTAATCACTTGATTTTTCCACTATTCAACTAAACATTTGTAGAATTTCTGTGAAAAATGTGAATGCTTTTATTTTTTAATGCTTTATGGTATACGCCTTTTATTTCTTTAAAAGTAAAAAATGGAAAGAGAACTCCACACTATATATCACACCTGAATGGTTTTACAGAGCAATATTCCTTTTAAGTTTCAATTACGTACTAGAATTTTACTTGGTGTATAGGCGCACATGGTCTCAGATTTTCAAGTTTCTAAAGACAATAGCATATATACCTATATGGGACTTTTTTCCAGCTTGAAAGTATCACAACCGCAAACAAAAGGTGAAAGGGTGTACTACTACTATAGTTTTATCGTGACTGACAAAGGACACACCATATTATGCACTCTCTCTCTCTTTTTTTATTTTGTACAATAAAAAGGGAATGAGCAAAAGACTAAATTGAGTTATATAGCTGCCTTGCTGCTACTATTCTCTTCCCCTGAGAAAAGATTTCCCTTTTTTGCAGTAATATAAGTCAGTGCTTAATAGTAAAAACGACTGCAATTTAAATTATCCATCAGCAGCAGGTCTCTTTTTTGTGAAACGACATGAAGGAATAATATTGTATTTATTCTCTTTACGACAGTGGTACGCTATATAAGTTGTTCAGTCAAGATGCTTTCCCTCCATCGTACCCAAATAAACGACTTGAACTAGTACATGCAGTAGACCTAAAATACACAAAGTTGGTTGACGATGGTGAGAATGGTACTACTACAAGTTGTCTTGCTCGATGTTTGGATTCAAAGGCAAGGTTCCTTTTGCAGAATAAAACAAGACCAGGGGACTGCATAAAGTAGAATATATAGTACTAAAATTGTAATGTTATGATGGAATCCACTTGCTGCACAACAGGATCATGTCGATTCTTCCCAAGAACTGAAGCATGCAAAAGTAGTAATAGCAGTGGCAGTGGTGATGGTAGTACAAGGTTGTGTAGTGTAAAATAGTAGTCATTTTTATTACAACTAGANGTCATTTTTACAACTAGACCGTATAGATAATATATGATTCTATATAAAATTTCGTATATATATTTACGAATGAATAAGATATGTATATTTTGGTAATTTTTGGCCATGGTTCCTGTTGCCCCAGTCCAATTTCTATAGTACAGCTGTTGGCATTACCAAATTCAATAAAAAGGCGCATAAAGCAGCACGTCACTGAAATGTTAATCGGAGCGGAAATACAAGGGTTTCGGGTGAACAGTTAGTATGGATCTAGTTATCAGGGAGAAAGGAGAAGAAATCCTTTCATGGAACCTTTCTTTGTACAAAGTGTATAAGCTGCTCTGCTTAAATGTAGCAATAGCAAAGGAGTAGCAAGTTTTCTTGCAATTTTTTTGTAAAGAATAAAAAAAGTGCGCAAAAAATGTAGCCCTGATCTTCAATTCAAATCAAACGAGATAGAGGTAGGTAGATGCAATATCAGAAGATCAGATAAACGTTCCGAGTTAGCATCTTGTAAGAATTCACAAAGTCAGATAAAGTGCAAGGTAAAGGAGAAGATGGTGTATAATATATTTTGCAAAGGTGAAACGGTTATCGGTCGATCAACACGACTTTTTGTGTGGGTGGATGCATAAAAAACGACGCATTTATCATAATGTCTGATATTCAATATAAAACTATTTCTTTTTCATTTTCGAAAGTACTTTTGAATATAATCCCGACTTGGTTGGTAATAAATATATTATGCCTCCATTTTTATAGTGGGTAATTACGTTAATGCACACTCCAAGTAAATAAACAAGTAAAGTGCGACAACAAGTCTTACTTTCTCCTTCCTTCCACGTACTTTACAAATACACTTACATTCTCTTGACTTTACTGACTCAAAAGAGAAGCTAAAATGTACACGTTGCTGTTCTGTTATTCATGTACATGATGCTTTGACATTTTAACAAATTCCTAACCCATAGTCTGCGCTTTTAAGAAAGATTATATAATTTTACGTTGCAAATGTATAAGGCTTTTATTCTGTAGCACTGCATAATTTACAAAGACCAGTAGATGTGGTTTCTCTTGTCCAATTTTTAAGAATTATTAAAACGTGTAAAGCATAGTATTAATACCGTTTAAGCACGTAACTAGGTTTATTTTTTTCGCTTACCTTCCCACCATGCATGACAAAGGCATTTATAAGATGTCTTATTTACTTCAATGCAGTCTCCGTGACCGGAACAGGGACGATCATCACAGGGCTTATAACGTCTCTCACAACGCTCCCCTCCGTAGCCCAACTGACACTTGCATTTGAACGTCTTATTTTCCATTACACAATCCCCAAATAGACACGGGTTGAGATCACATAGACTCAAGGCGCAAAAAGGGCCTAAGTGGAATTACAAGATAAAAAATACAACATAAATACACTCAACTAATGCGTTTACACTTGCAGTCATCACCCTAACCAAACCAGGTCATTTTCTAAACCAATAACGGACTGAACATGACGGAAGGATGTACACACTATTATTATCAGCTTACTTTCAAGCTAGCAATTTTGCTTGTTAAAAAATAACGATAATACGCTGACCTGGTTTTTTTCATGCTAGTTGCAAGTTAACTGTTTTTTTTTCAAAGAAAACATTGCAAAGTGTTCAGGAAAATGGAGAACATCAAGTAAATAAAATGTTTGCAAAGCAAAAGAAAATAAAAAGACTATTTACAACATTACACGGATCAGTTCACCTGAACACTATACTAGAGGAAAAAAAAGATTGTGTGTCAACACGTTGTGTTTTTTTACCTGTAAATGGAGCAGGACAGCGACAAATGTGCCTTCCTTTTTCCGTAACACAGGTTCCCCCATTTGAGCAAGGATTTGGTTTTGTGTGTCAACACGTTGTGTTTTTTTACCTGTAAATGGAGCAGGACAGCGACAAATGTGCCTTCCTTTTTCCGTAACACAGGTTCCCCCGTTTGAGCAAGGATTTGGTGTGCATGCATTTAGTAACAGCAGTCTGTCTCCATCCGCTATTACCTCCTCCCGGAAATTTTCGTCTAATGGAAAAAACAGATTTTTCACTTGCTTCAGAATAATAAAAATTGAAAAAAATGCAAGTAAACATCCAAACTGTAACACGAATATTATGATTTGGTGTACATGCATTTAGTAGCAGCAGTCTGTCTCCATCCGCTATTACCTCCTCCCGGAAATTTTCGTCTAATGGAAAAAAGAGATTTTTCACTTGCTTCAGAATAATAAAAATTGAAAAAAATGCTAGTGAACATCCAAACTGTAACACGAATATTACAACAATGGAAAATGGAATGGTGGCGACAATGACTGATGGCATATGTATAACGTTTATGATTATAGTATTATACAGAAAATGATAAATGTCATTTTTTCTTTGCTTCATATTTTCGTGCTCTTATTTTAAAAGTACTTTTTTAGGAAAATAAAATATATAATAAAGCCAATTAAGTTATATTTTTGAAGTTACTAAAGTTGTGAAAAGAAATTCAAGAATCATTTTTTTGTATTTTTTAGGTTAATGTTACAAAATATTTTATACTATACTGATTTTTTTCGTGTCAAAAAGAGAAACTACATGTCATATTAGCTATATTAAATGAACAATATGAGAACAATGATTCTTTTATATATCGCGAAAATAAGGACATCATTTTTTATGTAATGGTAAAAAATGGAATAATAGCATGACAATAGTATACGTACCAAGCGTGGTGAGAATCTGTGCGTTCCACTTTGTTCCGTGAAAGTTTGCCATATACACCTGCTTCACATCCAACCTGTTAAATCGTGAGCGAAAGCGAAAGGTTTTCCCCAATGAAATCCCATTATCTCCCCCCATCGTCTCCTCTGCATCGTTATTCCTGTCAGCCAGCTCAAAGATGTCATCATTTTTCATTAGTCGGTGGTTGTTACCAGTTCCGCTGTTGCCATTATTCCTGTAGTTTCTTCCCTCATTGTTGTTGCTCCCGCGGCCTCCCCCATTATCCTCACCATCCTCATCCACTGAATAGCTGGGGAAAGTGCTTTCTTTCAGATGACAGATGATACGTGTCAGTCCATTTTTGCCAACATACGGATCTCTTATTTCCAAATATGATTTCACATTGGGTGGACATCTGCTACTTCCTACTACCTTCAAAGTGATAACATACTGGGGTGGTGCGATGAACGACACGGTTAAATTAGCCATCGGAGGGGGTTCTAATGGAAAGTTAAGCGAGGTTAGGGCTATGCTGGTGTTGGGTTCAGTGTTCACTGTCAGGATTTCCGTTAGCATTTGTGGAATGGCTTTGAATCGACCTAAAAATCCTCTTCCTGATCGACCTTGAGGTGAGCGTACGCGAATAGCTACCCTTTCACTATAGGAAATGAAGGAAACTCGAAACGGGGTAGAGCTGAGATTGCCACAAACAAGGATCTCATTGTCGTTAGCAAGGTCAGCCAAAAGTTTTCCATCGGCAGAAGTTGCAGACGACGAGGAGGAGGAGGACGAAGAAGGTGAAAAGTGTTGGCCTCCCGTTAGGTCGATTGAAACATGGTCTTGTTGCCGGCAATTCATTCCAGTCCATTGTGTGCTTTCACCATACATTCCATCCTCGCCACCGCCACCACTCTGCCCGTCCATCAGTGAACTTGTTGATAAACTTTCGCCAAGTTCAAAGACTTGGAAACTGAGCCAGAGTCTTTGCCCCGCTGAAATAATATCAAATGAATAGCAAAATAAGTGTACCGATATATAGTTAGGTACACATACACACATGGTGACATGTATAGCTGGTATTTTAGATTACATTAGTCGTCGTGCACAAGCCAGTACCAAAATGGCATTCCATTTTGTTATAAACCAGTACTGGAAATCAACCAGCGTACCGGGACCATGGACAAAGTGTGAAATGTCAAACTACTGTACAACTTGTAAAACTAATAGGCTAATGGCTTTATAAACTTGCGGGATAAACCCTGATGATGAGATGAGAAACAGGACATGTGGACGAAATCAAGTCGACGAAAATTTTAGGTGTATTAATAGCAAAACCTTTTACGATTGTCTTTCACTCTCACGTATCTGCAATCCGTTGAACGGTACATTAAACAAACTTGGTTACAACTTCACAGCTTTTACACTAACGAGTTTTCATGAATATAAACCGGAAATGGACTTGCTTTTCTATCAATAAAAGGAAAAGACGTGCTTGCCGCTGATGCTGCTTACTTATTAGGGATCGAAGTAATTTGATAGAGTCCCCAAGAGGTAGTGTAGCAGTAAAGTAAATACTATAGAAGCAGCACACCACTTTTATAGTCCTTCACGTTTCTCATGAAGATGATGATGATGGTCTACCGTTAAGGGTATATGCATATAGTTTAAAGGGACTTTAGGGTATTACAAAATGTATTTTTCTACTCCACTCTTCTCACCTATCACATTTCTCGCTTCCTTTTCTATTTATCTTTTCGACTAAATTTATGACTTTGACTACAACATAATCTTCTTTTGCCAGCTCTGCACTTTTTGTAGACGCTGGGTAGCAAAAAACTTGACTTACCTACCTAATTGCTATATACTTTTGACTTGTTTTACTACTCACCATTTTAATTTTGTTTATGTAATTTCTTTATTTGTATTATGTAACAATACTATGTATCTACACGTTATATTACTTTAATAATATCAACATCAGCCCCATACTACTTATTGTGTGACAGGTAGTGTGCGCTAAATATGACGTGTAATTCCCCATATTATACTAGAGAATGGTAAACATTAAAAGTTTTGACGAGTTTGGTCTCTTGACTCGTTTTCCCAAAAATATACACTTTGCTGAAAATTCGCATAATATCTTGGTTTGTTATTTGCGAGCACGCAAAGTGTTATTCGAAAATATACTTTTGACTTTATACATCATATGCATATCATATAACTAATACGTAAAACACAGCAAACGGCAACTTCATCAGCAGGGAGAGGGTTATGAAGTAGCAAAAACTTTTTTGTGCACATTCATTACATTTACTCTGGATAAATGATTTTCCACCAAAAAAAGTTGATAAGTTTGTTTGCTGTCTCGCTTTTTTGTCTGACATAGTTCATCTACTTAAATACCTATCTTTATGAAAATGAAAGCTTTGGTGGCAGAAAAAAAAACTTTTGGACTATTTCCGATATTTAATCTTTATGCACAGCATTATTGGAGTTATCTCTCCACATATAAAAACGCACAACAAGCCACAAGAATTTATACGCTTATTATTACACAAAACTAAACATCATACTTTTACTTTATACTCTTTTCCGATTTTCACAACTTTTGTCATTTGGTTTTCTTGGTAGGCAAGATCATTTTGATTTATGACTTTTCCACCTTCACGTTTTGTGCGACAATGAATGAATAATAATATGCATTCCATCCTTCTTTCCCACTTCCACTCGGATTTCTCCTCCTTTTAAGCTGTACACGTTAATGTGTTCACGCTGTTATTCTATCCCATCAAAAAATCGTGATGCAAATAGTGATTTATCAAAACTTTCTCCAGGTTAGACTCTGTAATAAAACACGTCATCGTCAGTAATAGAGCAGCGAAAACTAATAAAAAACTATATACTCGCACGAACCCGGAAAATATATGCTTTTTCCCCATATAATTTTTCAATCAGCCAACTTTGACTGGCGCTGATGACGAAGGTGCTGCACAAACTAAATATCTCTAGAGTTTACCTATGCACATTTCATATACGCAGTCTATCGATACTACTACCACGTATGCAACTTTGTGGGTGTTCTCAAAATGCGGAACGTTTGTTTGCTTATTTTGTCAAAGCCAACACACCACGCATAACATTCTCTCGTGAAAAAAAGTGCCAAGCAGTACGGCTCCATGAGTTCATTCACTACATGGCTCAAAGGTATTTCCGGGAAAATCATTGTGCAAACAAAAAGACTTGATCGAACCACCAAACAGTCAACGTATCATATTATATTGTACATGCCTACCACATACTTCACTCCAGGCGAGTAATCTATACCTTTTACTTGGCTGAAACACCAAACAAAGAAATGAGTTTTTGTCTCTCCGTATTCCCATTCACGCAGCAGCAAGCGAGCAGCCACTAAACACAGATCTCAGCCTTTAAATTGAATAGAGTATGTGGCGGAGTGTATACGAAAAAATGTAGTACAAAAACATTAAGTAGGATCATTTTATGAGGAGGAAGGATGTTTTGCCTACCAAATAAAAAAAGAAAAAGAAAATCACAACATGTCTGATCATCAGAGGATCGTGATATGCATCATGATGATAAGCCTACAACGCAAGTATAAGTATGCCTTTATTTGCGGGTTCGTTTTTTAGGTCTATTTCAAGATTTTCTGAAGTATTGTAGGTTAGCTGCTCTGAGCACTTTACTTTTTTACCTAAACAAGTCAGTAGTAGAATTAGGGTTTACCACAAACACAAAAAAGTCGTCTGCAAAGCCAAAGGCTAAGTACAACTGTGTAGTAGCAGTCAGAAAGTAAAGGATGGGATATGCAAAGTAAATTTAATGATGCTATCAATAAAATGTACTCTACACGTTTCACTTACTTTTGTATAAACAATTCTTTTCTTCTTTTTTAAATAAAAAAGTAGAGAAGCATCAGCGTAGCTTCATGCAGATCATTAGGAAAATGAACGCAATTACTTAGGTACATCTAGAACAGGAGTGATTATTTTAGTTTACTTGCAGACAAAGCGAGATGCTTTAAAAATATTATATAGGATGTAATACTATGCTTCCAAGAAAACTACTTCAGCTTAGCTTTTTAAGTCGAAGACATACTCGCCTGGAACCTGTTTTTAAATGATTTATAAAAAGGAAAGTTACATCCGGGTTTGAAATTTGTTTACGTGATGATGTTAATTTAATATTTTCAAATTATAGCTTTATTAGGTTGGTAGTATTTTTATGTCGATGCTGCTGCTTCATAGAAGTCATTAAAAAAATAAACGGGCATGTCAGTTTAGAGAATTTGCACAAAATATAACAGACAAGAAAAAAAATTGCTTTTTTACCTGTTCTGCATAATTAAATTTGTGGGGACTTGATAAACATGCATGTGACTAGGCATGACTATATCAAAAGTCTGTGCGTACTTTCTAATTTTGCCAACCAATTCATACTTGTGTATGTGAGTACTGTTTTCATAAAGGGCAATTGGTTAGTCTATAGACACGTGGAGTACTTGTATATTCTCAAGTTTCTCATTAATAAAAATAATTATAATGCATTGCCACTGTCTACTTTTTCTACCATGCAAACTTTTTGTAGTAAACATAAACCATAAATAATAAGTAAATAACGTACTTTATTTTTTCTTCCACAACAGCGGCCTTTTGATAGTCTTTTTAAGAAATGCTATTCATTTGTTAAATAAACAAACGCCATAGCGTACTTTGTATTCATGAAAGATGATCATCATTTTTAAACATTCATCATCGAGAAAGCATTGCATTGACGGTATGCTATTAACAAGTTGTCAACAAAAATTTGCACGTCTCTCTTTTGTGCCTCTTTTTTCAACATGTCCTGTTTAGTTACACCTTTCCATTTCCACGAAACGTTGAGGCAAGTTTACAGTACAGGCACATTATCCATAAACATTTTACTGATGAAAATGTATACATAGGTATACATTTACTACTCTGCAAGCTTCACGCTGGAATATTTTATTGTACAAACCTGGTGCTATGATGTGGTAGACACAGTCAAGGTGTGGTAGATTGAAATAGGGAAAATTGGGTGTGT
>JAANSP010001671.1:0-14647 GCA_036850745.1 Homidia socia | reverse complement strand
TGTTTTAGACTATCAAGTGTTTCGAATGTTTGTAAGCTATTGCCACTGTCAAGTATGCAATATGTAATTGTGGTGAGGTTTCGATTTTGAGAGTACATATTTGAAAAGACATGAGCCATCCCTACTATTCCCTACCTACATTTCTGTTTGCATTTAAAAGCTTTTATAATATGAAGACTTCGTTAGCACGGCTGTTTTTTTATAAAAGGAAAAAAAGTTTTAATAATGATGATGATTCACGTAGTCGTCATCATTTCAAATCCCTTTTTCAATGGAATGTTGTTCTGATTGCAAGAGAATAGATGGTGATAGTGATGTACTCATCTATTCTGCTGGACTGGTAGAACTGCCAAACCACCCCAGAACATCATTATCATCATCATCATCGGTTGGTTTTGTATTCGGTATAACTTTTTTGTTACACATATATGTTCTCTATCCTCTCATCTTAACACTTCGGTTGTACTACTACAACAACAACAAATAGCGTCGCTCGTCGCCGTATACGCGAACATGTAAAATGAGAGCTACTTAGTTGGCTCAGTGTTGCTGGTATCATATCATGATAAGCACTACAAGGGTGGAAGCGGGCTATCCTCCTGCGCTTAATTCTGTTGGACACCATACCTCAACAAAATAATAATGTAATGCAATTCTCCCTTCATCATGTTTCAAAAAATATAATATTATGTAGCTCTGGGACTTTTTTTGTGAGCACATCATCAGCGTGTGACTGACTTGGAGTGAGTGTGTGTATAGCATTCTCAACATGATCATTGGTTTCTCACACGGGCAGAGAGAGAGGGTGTGGGCAAAGTATAAAATGCCTTTCTACTTTACTCACATATAAACAGGAAGGGGCGAAAATAACGAAAAGGATACAAAAAAACTGTACGCTGCTGCTACTACAACAGCACGAACACTAGCACTGCTTCAACTTCCACACAAACAGGATAATAACGTCGAAAAAAGCGATAGGAGATGCTGTTGGGAAAAGGCGAATACTACAAGAGTCAGTTGGCATTTGGCTAGTTGGCAGAGCTGAACTGGTGAAAAAAAAGGAAACAAAAATATCTTTTTATGATAAGCGTACGTATTTACGCGTACACAGTTTACACAACAGCCAGCAAGTTTAGTATATAGTATCGGAAAAAGCACAGCAGCGTAATAATAACTTGTAGCAGTTTTAGTTGAATGGTGATGAAGGTTTGTTTTTGCTAAAAACCGAGAAAAAAATACCCACATAGTACGTACATTCTGCTCCAGCACATCTCTTCATAGTCTTCATACAAGCCAAAAACATTTTCTTATTTGTTTACGTTTTTCAGTTTTTTGTTTCCACAAAATTTCTCGGTGAAAGAAAACTTGCAGTGTATTCTCCGTTTTTGATTTATGGAAAAAGATTTAAAGATTGTGCGGACAGTATCACGTTTTGTTTAACGGAAAAGCTAATATTTGGAACGTAGTGTTCCTCAATAATTTTTCAGAAAGTGAAATCAGTGAACAGCGGTAATAAGAAGCGACTATCTCATGTGCAAAAAATAAGTGCATTTTTTTTTACTAAAGGGTTGTTTTGGTGGTGGATGGATCATTGATGATAGCTATGAAACCACAATAAAAAAAGTAAATCTTGTGCTGGTCTCTCTGGTCAGACTAATAAAAGGTTTTGCTTTTTACTCTACATTACATCCTGTGGTTTTAATGACTCAATCATTATCGCTGATGCGTCAGAGTAATAAAAGGTTTTGCTTTTTACTCTACATTACATCCTGTGGTTTTAATGACTCAATCATTATCGCTGATGCGCAAGGTTTCAATTGACAGGTTGTGTGTGAACTTGCGAGTAGACAGTTTTGTATCATTGTTTTCGTCATCAATTTAATACGGAATTGGGATCGTTTTCAAAGTAAGTTTAAAAATATACAAGTTTTGTCTTGTAAAAATAATTTTTGTTTTTTGGGAAATTATATTTATCTTGATCATTCTGCATGTTGCTCATGTTTGTTTATACTTTGTTTGACAAGGAATTGCAAACTTGTCCGCGTATAAATCGTTTCTGTCTTCATAGCTATTAATATTATCGCGTGCTTTACACACACAAAGTTGCTCCAGTTGTTAGCATTAAATTGTAATTTCAAATTTTCAATCACTCCACAATTTTTGAGGGTCCAAATTTAATGGATGCACCTTTACCAAAATGAAAGAAAAAAACAAATCTAGAAAACGTCTGCATAAAAATAAAAAGGAGAAGACCTGCTTAATTTTAAATGGTGAAAATCAAGATGGAATGTGTTTTTTCTAATAAGATTTGTCATTCATCTTCATCGAGGCATGTATGACACTTGGCAGGGCAGGAGAAAGAAAATGAATTTCTATTGTTGTAGATGTGTGTGCATGCATATGAAATGGTGTGTAGAATTGATTATCTCTGAGAATCAAGAAAATTGCTTCTCGTTTGTTTTCCATTTAAGCGTTCTTTTTTCAGCCTTTTCTCAAAGAAATGAAATTGGTTGGGTGAAATAAAAAAGGCTGTTGCTGTAATTGTCGACATTTGCGGCAAAGCTATATCAAAATAGATCAAAAGCTCACAGAAAACTGGCAGTATAGCAATAAAGCAAACGCAATATTATGTGGTTGTGTGCGTTTCAACTCGTCGTCAAATATAAATTCGAAGACCAAATTATTCGTCGTATGCAAGATTGCAAGATGTACATACATATTAATCCGTAAATACGTACGTAAAACATTATAGTTTTGTGTCAGTTTTAAAGAGTTCACGTCTGTCTAGACAAACTGCTTACGTTTTATCTTGATTATTATGACACATACACACACATGCACCAATTGCTTGCGTTTTATCTTGATTATTATGACACATACACACACATGCACCAAGAGGGGAAAAATCTTAATGAAGTTAAATTATTCGGAATCGGAACGGAATTTTGTTTTGCCATTGCTGCAATTCCATCGCCATCATCAAGGAAGAAAGATAGTTTGCTTGCCTTTTTGTACTAACATTGTATTATTTACAAACGCAATATAGCAACTACTAGAGTCTTCTATATATGCATGCACATTGACATTGTGAAAGGATGAACGATAAGTTTTACAAAAGATTACATAAGGTTAAATGTGTGCATACGTACAAATTTGGTAGATTGCTGAAACAGGTCGTGACTGTAGAATTACATAATTGTACACTAGAATCAAAATATATAGAAAGCCGTTCAACCGTACGTACTTGTTTTATTTTACGAAAGAAGATACTCATGCTATTTGCACGACAATAATTATCCTGCTCCTCTCTGCAACTCTGCGTACTTTTCTTCATTTTGCATTATTTTTCTGCATTGTAATCATTGTCTCTACCTGCCTTCAATCTTGCATACACATACAACAACAAGAACCCGCTGCTGCTGTTATATTGACTGAAATCAAACAAAGTAACGGCCAACATCCTTTGCCTGCTTGCCTTTCCTTAAAGACATGTTCATTATTAGCAAGCTTGAGCCTATTATTGTGGCTTGCTTTGGATTATACAACGCTCTATAATAAGTTGTCTATAAGCACAAAGTTTACTCAGGTTATTATTCAACTTTTTTATTTCATTCATATGAAGGTAGGCGAGCGGGATCGATACATAAGGAACTTTTTAATTTATGCACTATTGTTTTGCTTTGAATTAAAATTTATTCATTATAAATTCATTAAACTCCTGGCTGTCTTATCCACAGTAAAATGTTTTATTTGATAACTTTAATTTAATTATGCAGATGATGCAGACACGGACTCATTATTGTATGGTGATATAGCAAATGAATGTTGTTTAATGTTTACCTGTAAGTTCAAATTAGGTACAAATTTTTCATTATGATTTGAACCAGATCTGAAACAAAGATTAGTTCATGATAACCATAAGATTTTATTGAATTAAAATTTATTCATTGTAAATTCATTTAACTCCTGGCTGTCTGATCCACAGTAAAATGTTTTATTTGATAACTTTAATGTAATTATGCAGATGATGCAGACACGGACTCATTATTGTTTGGTGATATAGCAATGTTTACCTGTACGTTCAAATCAGCTACAAATTTTTCATTATGATTTGAACCAGATCTGACACAAAGATTAGTTTATGATAACCATAAGATTTTATATGCCTCATTCCATTTATTTTAGTGAGCCAAGGTTGCGGGGATTTACTATGTTTGCTGATTATTTCTAACATTCAAAACATGCCTGGTGGGTAACATTCTGACAAATATTTGTTTGTGTCATTTAGTGTATCTTATCTATTTAGAGCTAGCCAAGGTTGCGGGGATTTACTATATGTTTGCTGATTATTTCTAACATTCAAAACATACCTGGTGGGTAACATTCTGACAAATATTTGTTTGTGTCATTTAGTGTATCTTATCTATTTAGAGCTTCATAATCACACCTGTCATGAAGATACATATCCATACTACATTACTACCAACTGAGAGTTTTGCCGGCATTTACCCAAATAATTACAGCGCTATGCTGTTATATTAAACATGTAGGTAATTTACATGAAAGCGGCAAAAGGATTTTTGGAATATTGATTTTTGGCCAGGTCAAGTAAATAAATAAATAAACCAAAGTTTTCAAGTGGATGATTGCATTTTTGTGGATGTATTGGCTTTTGTTGCGTAGACCATTTGTCGATCCCTACTAACAGTATGAATCATTCTATATTCTTCTGAATAAAACAACTGTGCACATGGAATTCTCAGATAATTGCATAGCTCGGTATCATCATCATTTCACTACAAACTCAAACCGAATCCAATGTGTGTACTGAGCAAAGTATAAAATAGAGGGTGACATCATCCGATAATTTTCATTGTCATCTTTTTTTTGCTGTGCATGGTTCCACAAAAAAGTCGCGCAATGATGATGTCTGTCTAATGCTTTGTGTGTATTATTCTAATGTTTTATCTACATATAGCGTAGGCAATATTTATGATGTCATATAGACTCTCGCAACTAAACACTGATATGCTGCTACCTTCTCTATATTCAATATATCCCTAAATCGTCGCAAAACTCTCAAATGCAAACATTTTATAGTGCAATGTGTGAAATACAAATACCTCTTTGCTTGCAAAGGCAGTGCTGATGTGTCCATTTCAGTAAAAAACACCGTGGCATTTCATTTTAAATCAACAACCACACGGTCCAAGTCTGTTTTCATAATGATGGTCAACGGTCTCTTCTTTGCAGTTGNAAAAAACACAGTGGCATTTCATTTTAAATCAACAACCACACGGTCCACGTCTATTTTCATAATGATGGTCAACGGTCTCTTCTTTGCAGTTTGCAGCGAAGCGATTCGAATTCACTTCTGCGACTTTTCGCAAGAATACTCTTGAGAGAGTTTAGCAGAATTGTCGCTTTCAAGTTTTCAATTAGTTTAGCTTTGATTAAAATAAAAACTCTACTTGTCCCCGTTCTTTTTGCCATCCAGTAATGCAAAGCGTGTTCAGCTTAGTAGTAGAGTTACTGACTGAGTTGCTGACTGTCCTATGTGACCCATGAAAGAGATCCTTTCTTTAAAAAAATGATATTTGGTTGGGTGTTTTAGTACCAGAAAAAAAGGACTGAATGAATTGAATTATGCAACATCAATTTGAAATGTCAAACTGTTCTCTATTTAACAATTCACAGCTTTTTAAGCACTCTGTTGGCAATGTGAATGGATTGTAAATAAAGTGTCGTTGATTTGGGCACCTCATTTCATTGCAAACTAAAAAAGGACTGAATGAATTGAATTATGCATCATCAATTTGAAATGTCAAACTGTTCTCTATTTAACAATTCACAGCTTTTTAAGCACTCTGTTGGCAATGTGAATGGATTGTGAATAAAGTGTCGTTGATTTGGGTATCTCATTTCATTGCAAACAGCACAAGACACAGATTTTGCAGCAGTATATGTATCATTTTTTAATTTTTCAAACATGATCAATGGTATCATCTTATCAAATATTCATTTATCAGGATTTTTGGTTGACTGACAGACAGGAGACTTCAAGACGGTGACGTTTACAGTTTAGATCAATTTAATTTCAGTTCTGTAATTGATTATCAAGAGCAGAGCAGACATGTAAATGTCTTCAATAATGAAAGTTTACTTTATTTTTCCTCCTTTAATTTTTCTCCCCTTTGGAATTTTTTATTGGTCAAGCAATTTCACAGTAAAATGTGTTCATGTCATTAAAAAAAGATTGAAAGTGATGATGACGATGAAGAAATATTTTTTTGCAGTTTACTTCACAAATTTACTTGAAAGCTTATCCATTAATTCATATTTTGTAATTCTATACTAATTGGTGTCAACGTGCCTAAATATAAAAAACATTTTTGTAGTAAATAGCCTGATGACATGCACTAAACTGATAACAAAACTGCAAAAGGACAAGGGATTATGGAGAAAATAGCCTACTCGAGTTTCAATATTCACTTTGACAGTGCGTTGTACGTATGACATATAGGCATTAAAATAATATCGCATATCACTCCCACCGCCCTAAAAAAAGTAATAACATGCTATATTATTATTATTAAGCAAATTGCTGACCGAGTTACCCGTCTCGTCTAACTCGCTGTGTAACTGAACTAAGTACAGTTTTTTCATCTTTATCAGATATTGCAAATTGCTGACCGAGTTACCCGTCTCGTCTAACTCGCTGTGCAACTGAACTATGTACAGTTTTTTCATCTTTATCAGATATTTTGATGTACTATGTGGTACTTGTGTACATTTTTTTGTTTGTTTCAAACAAGCTTTCCATCATCATATTAACTTGCACATGTGGAAACACTGTATCATGATTATCATCATGGTATGCATGTTGGAGAAACGCCAATTAATTGCAATGATATTTGGTCGGTGTAAGTACACTCATCCTATCGTATTTAAATTTTCAAAGAGAATGATAATTGTACCGAAGCCAAAATAATTTTCTGTCATTTTGATGGTAATTTGAAACTAAACTAGTTGTTTATATGTCGTCATCATGATGAGGAACTTGAGGAAGTTTTTTTTGCTAGTTGTTGTGTAATCATTTGGGCGGTGGCTGTGACAAGTTCATTTACTTCCGTTGGATACTGCAATTAGTCCAATTGACAGATTGAAACATGTATTTAAATTCATTTGTCACAGTACCACCGATGAGCGCAGCGCTCTTTTTAATATCATTTTCATGTTCTTGGCGATAAATTATGCATAACATAAGTAGTGATCATTGTTCATGTCTATTTAACTAGGTATAAAATCTAATCGATCTTCTGCAGGTTTGGTTCCGTCGTAATGCCCCATTTAACATTATATGATAGCATGCTTGTTTGCTTACCCTCGCCCCCACAGGAAAAAGCACTAAATCAATGAAAATAAACAGCTCTGACAGTGTAAGTTTAGGCAATGGTAAAGTATAAATACTAAACAAAGAATTTATGAAATAGTAATGGGCTCAGAGTCAACCAGGAGCCGGCCATTTTATCAATAAAACGCTTTATTTGTCACATAAGAGTGTCAATTTTAATTCATTTTAAATTGCTAAATGCTCTTTCAAAAGTTTTTTTTAGAATGTTGACAATGATGGACAGTTGCGCAGCAGTAGCAGACATGGATGGTGGCATTAATATATTTACGCTATATAATGTTTGTCGAAATGTATCCAAAACTATCATTGTACAATCAGCATAACTCAACAAAATATCCCCCATCTCATTCAGTGGAGGGAGATTGTGCAAAATTTGATGGTCACGCCCTTCCTCTTCCTGTAGGTACACAACCACCACTGCGTTTCTACTCGTCAGCTTATTAAAGTCAATAATAAAGTTAATGCTACTTCTTCTCCTGTAGTCCATTACCTCAATGATTCCCTATAGCTTTGATGCTTAGAAAAATAATGAAATGGAAATGATTTTGAGGAGAGCTGAACTGTCAAAAATCATGCCTGTATATAACGTCATGATTCCGAGTTTTCTTCCAAAGATACTATTTTATCTTTCCTATTTTCATAATGAAATCGGTAGTAAAACCATAAACTTGTTACCACAAACTAACGGTAGACTGGAGAATAGATATAGCATCAGCAATGTTTTGTGTTTCAGTCAGCAGAATAATTTTTTTTATCTCACGTCTGACATCTAAAACTAAGGCACTCTTCTAGTTTTCACTGTTTCCATTCGAAGAAAATAGATCTAGTGGCTTTCTTTTCCCTGATAAGAAACCTATAAAATATTGTTGTGCTCTTACCTCAGATGAGTGAGAGAATGGAAAAAATTACAGAGAAAATATTGTTCATTTAAAGGGGAAAGTTCACAAGTGAGAATTAATTCTCATATCTTGACACTATCGAACAATTTTCTTTTTCTGAATGCACGCACTCTGCTTCTTCCTGTCTTCCTTTGAGGAACAATTATATCCTGCTGACTGGTCGAATAAGTAATTCTTTTCTGCCTTCATTCAGGGTGAATTTTAGTGTCAGAATGTTTTAGCAGCAGACATGCATCACCTCAAAACTCAAACAGTACTCCACACCCCTTTTTTCTGATTAAACGAGCAAGCAAGCAGGCGAGAAAAATATGCTGCCTTGTAGAAGCAGACAAGCATGAAATGCTTAATCTGATGCAGGACATTTCCGGCCATGAACTAAAATACAACAAAAGAATGGAGAAAATAAGAGAAAATGTATTCTGATGTTGTCCCGTACGTAACAACAACAGCAGCAGCAGTAATAATCCAATAATAAATAAAAATGCTTTCCCCTTGGTCCTACTTGCTCGCTCACATTTCGTGAAGGCTGAGTGCTGATACGCTCTATTTTCACTTGACAAGAAGAGGGGGAGGGAGCGAGGGAGCTCAAGGAAGAAAATCGGGTAAAAATATCATAAATATTGTTCCGTCTTGCACGAGTGTATATATTGTTACATATGAATGTATGTACCTACATTATTATATTATTATTAGCTTTCTGCAATCTACAAAAGTGTAGCAACTAGGAAAATTGGAGAGAAAAGTTATTTTTTAGCCGAGAGAAAACTTTTTTCAGAAACGACAAGAAGAACGGTATGTATACCGTTGCATGCAGTCGGTTTCCCTCGCTCATGTTTTGGTTTTTTGGCTTTCACAGCATTTCTTATTCTATCTTATCATCAGCCTTTGTTGGCTTGACATGAGGTTCTTATGAAATGTCACTGAAGTCGACAGTCACCACCACACCACGTCCTCTTACTTTTATGACTGTCTTTCATGTGGAAAAAAGTTTTCTTTTCTTCTTCATGCATTTAATAGGTATATTAATATTATAAAAATGCAAAATTATAGATATAAGAGTTCACTCATAACAATAATAAATTCTTAACACTGAATACAAATATCCATATTTTATTGCCAACAGGCTATACCTAATTGCATACGTGTGTGGTGGGTGCCTGTGTTATGTATGCTTGCTGCGTACGCACATTATACTAAATGTACCAGCAATGGCAGCATTGTAATAAAAAAAATGAATTATCCATTTCAACTGGTACAAGTTCCATTGCACCGTACTTCCCAAAAATAGTTACTTTACATGACGTCTGCAAAACAAAAATGTGCAAGTTGGTTCGAAAGATTATTATTGCTTGCGGGCAGGATATTTTCCCCTTGATTCTTACATACTTTTCGTTTGGTAATGGCTTTGTACGGCTTTACTAGGTATTTATGCTGCCGGACTAAGTTTAGTAGATATTTTTGTGTACGTGCACGCTGCAAGCAAACTTCTGTTGCCGCACGGATTAAAACTGTTTTTTTGCTGAGTCGTATGCAAAATATTCTTTATATATGGGCATACATATATGACAGGGTACAAAGTATAAAAATAAATGGTTTGTGTGTCCTCGTTTTTTTCTACTTTTTCGATATGGAAGCCAGAAAAGTGGAGGTAATGGAATGGAAAACGCTTTTACTGTTGCAAGTCAGTTAGTCGGTGGTTGTTTGTCAAGGTTAATAAATCTATTATATGAAATGTGAGTAAGGTAGGTTTGTGGAGGCCGTGGTTGACGGCTAATAGCGCTGCAGTAGAAAAAGTAATCTAATGAATGATACTGACGACTACATAAAATGGGCAAATCCATAGCCAGAAAAGTGGAGGTAATGGAATGGAAAACGCTTTTACTGTTGCAAGTCAGTCAGTCGGTGGTTGTTTGTCAAGGTTAATAAATCTATTATATGAAATGTGAGTAAGGTAGGTTTGTTGAGGCCGTGGTTGACGGCTAATAGCGCTGCAGTAGAAAAAGTAATCTAATGAATGATACTGACGACTACATAAAATGGGCAAATCCATGAAGAGTCACGTTCTAGTTCCCATTCCACCACGAGGTACTTGCAAGTTGCATGCTGTAAGTTTTGGGTATAGCATTTCAAGCCATAAATATTTTTTGTAAAAGAAAGCTTTTCCCCTTTCATCGTCTTTTTTACCACGAGGGAAGTTTATCCTTTTGTATAATTAATGAATCCTGTTGAATGAATTATGGAGTGAAAGTGGAGAGAAACAATAGCTGCTTCTTTTGGTAAGTTTATTCTTTTATCTGCACATCATGCCGCACTGACACGTATTTTTTCCTCTGTGGAAGAATAGGGGAAAAGTTCAACAGGATGAGACAGATGAGATGGGAAAGCGTGATATACATGTTCCACCCAATTCAAGTAAATGATCTCTGTCAGGTTTGCCATAAATCTGCTAGTAGAGAGAACACTCTGCTTGAAATAAAAAGTATGAAAGAGAAAGTTTCACTTTGGGAGTTGAATTAACTGGTTAGGTGAATAGGGAAGGGAAAGTAGACAAAAGCAGATATTTTCAACATGACAGAAGTAACGATGGATGAGAAAATGCAGAAAATCCGAGGAAAAAAGTTTTGGAAAGATTTTCAACCATCTTATTTTGATGGATTAGCTCGTTATTGTATCATATCAGCCATTATGATTGCAAGTCTAGTAGAGAGAACGCTCTGCTTGAAATAAAAAGTATGAAAGAGAAAGTTTCACGGTGGGAGTTGAATTAACTGGTTAGGTGAATAGGGAAGGGAAAGAAGACAAAAGCAGATATTTTCAACATGACAGTAGTAACGATGGATGAGAAAATGCAGAAAATCCGAGGGAAAAAGTTTTGGAAAGATTTTCAACCATCGTATTTTGATGGATTAGCTCGTTATTGTATCATATCAGCCATTATGATTGCAAGCGTGATATGTCATGTATACTTTCAGAATATTTCAATTTTATGCTCACATATAGAACACACACGCAATTGCTTTTCTGACTATAAAGTCGAAAAAAGAAAGTGAATAGAAAAACAACAACCCAGAAATGTGACCCGAGGTTGTTTTCATTTCTTCTTAAAAGGAGCAATAAAAGTACTCATTGTCAACATAATGTTGCATCCATGCTGTGCATATCCTTTCTTATCCTGCAACGACAAGGATGATAATAATAATAATAAATAAACTTGATGACACAAGCTTTTTCCCCAACAAGAAAGGATAATAACTCGGAGAAAAGTATTTTTGGAGTAGAGAAAAGACTAATATAGTGACTCTTTACTCTGAGCGGCGGTGTAATTTGGTGCGAGTTGTGACCCGAGGTTGTTTTCATTTATTCTTAAAAGGAGCAATAAAAGTACTCATTGTCAACATAATGTTGCATCCATGCTGTGCATATCCTTTCTTATCCTGCAACGATAAGTACGATAATAATAATAAATAAACTTGATGACACAAGCTTTTTTCCCAACAAGAAAGGATAATAACTCGGAGAAAAGTATTTTTGGAGTAGAGTAAAGACTAATATAGTGACTCTTTACTCTGAGCGGCGGTGTAATTTGGTGCGAGTGAGTGTGAAAGCATTTTTCTGTTGGGAGGAGTGTTGTTGAGTGTGATAAAATATTTATGCTTCCCATTTCCATTTAGAAGCATCACTTTGCTAAACTGCACCATGCTTTCCTGGTCTTGTTCTCTACTTTTACACCACTACTGCTACAGTAATGTGAAGTATAATACGTGTCACCACATTCTTATGTTAATTTGGCGCGAGTGAGTGTGAAAGCATTTTTCTGTTGGGAGGAGTGTTGTTGAGTGCGATAAAATATTTATGCTTGTTTTCCCATTCCCATTTAGAAGCATCACTTTGCTAAACTGCACGATGCTTTCCTGGTCTTGTTCTCTACTTTTACACCACTACTGCTACAGTAATGTGAAGTATAATACGTGTCACCACATTCTTATGTTTATGAATAATGTAGAATGGAAGTTGGTTCTCCTTGGAATTTACCTTTTCTTTTCGTGTGGTATGGTGCAACTTTGTCATCATGAGCATTACAATAATAGCATCATTGAACTGAGTAGGAAGGGGTCGCTGAAAGTTTTAAAAAATGGCAGGTGTTTTTTATTACACGAGCATTTAGCCTCTCAGGCGTAATTGTCGTGAGATCGTGATGTGGTAACGTGAAAACATCACCTCCTTCATCCACTCATCCACCAAGTGCATTGATCTTCAGAAGGAAAGATAAAACAAAACAATTGCGTCATGCCTTTCCTTTCATTTTTAAATATAATCATCATCATGATCACCGCCTATATAGCCCACCTACTATGTTTTCATGACAGGAATGCAATAATGGGAATAGCTCACAATTACATTCCTCCTCCAAGCTTTCTACTTTGCATTTCATCAGCATGTTGATGTCGCCGTCATCGTGTGTTTTTCCCCTGCTATTTATGTAACCCAGCAAGTTGTTGTTTTTAAATATTTCAACTCCACCATTGCAATTCCCAACAACGCATCTCTTGGTGTTGGTGGTTTCTTCCAAGTAATCTCCAAAGCGGTTTCATCATTTTCTCCAAATTGCCGAGTTTTTTCAAAGTTTCATAAGGGTCATTTCTCTGCTCCCTTTTGTGCGTTTTCTTTTTCAACAGCAAGACGTTTTTTGAGTTGCTCCGTGTGCATCCCAAGGGATTCCTGATCTAGATGTCGAAAATGTTTTTTTTCGTTGTCCTATTGAAAGATACAGATGTTACATGTTGGGAAAATGTTTGTGTACATGATCATCATGGAATATAAGAGGACGACGAGACGTGCCATGTTGTTCAATTTCTCTAACCCAACCATTTATATCTTTATCCTCGTAAAAAGACACTATCATCATTCCTGTGTGACATCACAGGATATCAGTAACACAAGCACAGATACCTAGTCAAAGCCAAAAAAGACACATTTTTTGTATTTTTTTCTGGATACAACATCCTCACCCGAGAAAACGATATAAAAGAAGCATACACGATGTAGCAGTTGTGTTGTGTGTGATGTTGCATCGAATTTCTAATTTCAACTTATCACACTCTCGACACTCGCACGTTTTGCCCTCTGTTCTCTCGTCATCATGCTCTTCCACTCCCAATCATACACGATGCAGCAGTTGTGTTGTGTGTGATGTTGCATCGAATTTCTAATTTCAACTTATCACACTCTCGACACTCGCACGTTTTGCCCTCTGTTCTCTCGTCATCATGCTCTTCCACTCCCAAACTCTCTTTTCCTCCATTCAGCCCATTCCCTTCCATTTATATACTCCACACGGAGCAGCAGGCAGGCAGGCAGCAAAAGCCAAATTATCCTCAAAGCACAACAAGTCTAAGCCTTTTTGTAGCGTATTTACAGACGGAAATCAAGTCAAGTCATATACATCCATAATGCTCATGTCTTGTTTGACATTGCACTCGCTCGCACCGATTGCTTGGTCGGTACCAGGCAGGCAGAGGATGAGATCATATTCTTCCAAAGGTATATAAACTGCGGTGTGGTGGTAAACCGCAAGATGCACACAGTTCAAAGTACAGCAGTGTAGAAGATATTTAAAAAAATATTTTCTCTCGAGAAAAAATGCAAGCGTATTTTGTATCTGCATTTACAGCAGCAACAGTGCATCATTATCTCCTTCTTGTCGGCCGAGCACCTAGTTATGTGTCTTTATGGATGGATATTGGATATCACACAAATTGACTTGCGTCTTAACATTTTTTCACTGTTGTTCAATATCTTCTTGTTGTTGATGACGGTAGGTGACATTGAAGTGTTCCACACTGTGATTTTACCAGCAGCAAAGCCGGATAAAGAAAGATAAATGTTTAGTACTGAAAATTGGAGTTTATAGTGATGCGATAATGCAGCAGGGTTCAAAGAGGTCCGTACGGTATCAGGCCGACTTAAAAATAAGAATATATTATAGCAGAGGAGGAGGATTTATATTTCGTGATAATAAAGGATCTACAAAATAGGAAAGTTGTTTAAAAAGTAAACTGATCCAAAACAAGACACACAAACATATATTAAATGTAGAGAAATTCACAGAAATAGACGCAGCCTTTCCTCTCGGCGATAATAATGTGGCTTATTTGTCTTTAGCAAAATGCATAATAGCTGAGTGGGATTTTTCAGTGTCAAATGTAAAATCTGAGCTTATCATTTTCCTTGATGTTGTTGTTCATTACATAATGGAAAGGAAAGCACTATTTTTTACGACTGAATAAATACAGCACAAAATGCACAAAACCACAGAGGAAAGTAGTAATGATGC